>WJFA01000079.1:0-83739 GCA_009870155.1 Pseudobourletiella spinata | reverse complement strand
CGTTCCGGACCACTGACATTGCCCATCGTCAATACCCACCTAGGTATTGATGTGTTCAACACCGCTGTGAAGGAAAATGTAGAAATAGTTGGGAAATACGGCTGCTGTCTTGTGGACGCCAAAAGTGGCTGTTGACGAAACTACTGACCTGCATTCATGTAGGTTAATAATGTGTAACCAATACAAGATAACTATACTAAAACGTACGCTGTATTACTGTTATCATGGAAATAATTTTTATGCATTAACGACTTAAGCAGTAACATGTAGTGATGACAGAGGATGTGATTTAACGCTAGCATTCGAAGCTAACACACGTATTTGTTTACATTATCTTTCAGTGGGAAGATTAGCGTATAAAATTATGTCATCATGTTGTACAAATGAATGTGGCTGTACACCTGACCGTAGGTTTTTGGGGTAATCGAACAGTTATGGATTGGAATCTGCACGAGGTGAGGTCAAGACCTGCTTGTCATTACTATTTCGCTCACGATACCATCGACGGAAGGCAGTCAAAAGCACACATAGAACAACTAGAGCTGATCCCAAGTAGCTCTTCCAGTCAGGCTTATCGTGAAGCAGTGTTATTTGGTAGAAAAATGCTAATACAATATCCATGGTTCGTGCTACGGCCACCGGACCAGCGTTCTCAATTTGCAGTGCTTTCGTCAGCAATATTTGTCCAAAAAATCCACAAACTCCGATACCTACACTCTCTAAAATGCTACGGAAATCTGTAGGTAGAACAAACCCATCCAGAGCAAGAGTCAGAACAGCACCGAATGAGGCCAGCATGAACGAGAACCAAAACACCGTAACAGAGTAGTGAATGTGTTTCAGCTGCCGGAGGACAATGAATGCTAGGGCAGTAAGCATTGCAGCGGCAAGACCACAAAATATCCCACCTACATTTGTCCACGATCCGGAAGTGATAAAATCAAATGTGGGTTGAGAAACGAGAAGTACTCCTAGTAGAGTTAAGGCTATCATTGCCACATCAAACCACGTGCAAAGTTCACCGAGACAGACGCACGCAAAAATTGAAACAAAGACGGGTGATGTAAAGATTACTGTTGCGGCATCTGCAAGAGGAATCCAGTGAATTGATGCGAAAGACATGACTAATGCCACGGAACCCAGTACCGCCCGGGCGAACAACAAAGACATAGACCCCTCTGGTAGCAGGCTAGTCTTAGATGAGATTACTAGCGGGGTCACAAGGATACCTTGTACCAACCCTCGGAACCCGAGGAGCTCCATCGGATGTAATTTTGACACTTTGACGATGAGAGCACTTGTTGCGAAAAAGATGCAGGAAACAGCAGCAAAAAATATGCCGATAGAACACTTCCTCTTCGTTTCAATCCCTTCCGACTTTGAAGAACTTGAGGATACGTCTTTGGAGGGTTGCTTTTTTTCTTTTGAGCTTAACAACTGGTGTATTTGACTTGTCTTTGCAGGTGGCTTGATCAGTGGATCCCGATCACGATCGTGATCGTTGTCCAGCCCAAAATCTTCTGTAGCAGAGTGGAATGGGCTGCTACTGGAATACTGATCCTCATCATTCATCCCCACAATTACCGTAGGATTTATTAATTTGCCTCTCTCTCCGGAATGCCCAGTGATACCATTCAAGTTGCTGGTTTTTCTCGCCCCATGCAATTCTTGAGGTGTCGTTCTCTTCATCAAGCCCCTATCTGACCCTAATTTGCCTTTGTTCCGATTTTCTGATTCAGCGTGTCGGAAATCAGGTACTAGTCTCCTGAAACCACCTGAAGTTCCATTGGATCTGGATTTTCCAACGGGAAATGACGCATCTTTTTCTGGAGAGGACGATCCGGCTCCGTTATATTCATGCAGAAGTAGCTGGTCATTCTCTAGGTCGCTCATCTTATGCTTTCGTCTAAACCGTCTGCAAAGCCAAAAATGAATCCGTAGTTTCTTGGTAATTTACACCGACAACCACCGTTGCTGGTAAATTTATCTAATTCTGAAAGCCTCTTAGCAGGTGTTGTTGGAAATCCGTCGCCATAACGACTCATTAATCATTAAAATACTCATACTACATTAAAAATAAAATAAAAAACTGAATATTTTAAATTTCCTCCTGGTAGCCTAAGTGATTCGGCACAGCTACTGCTTACTCACTACACAATCCGAACGGTTTCACTGGTCCCTCCAAAACAAAACAGAATCCAGTCGGAGTGCTCTTGACGTCACTGAAGTGTCCAAAAGTTGGGTTCCATAAGCTGAAGTCATGCTAATCAGTGGCTGACGTCACCGGTGGAGTTGGAGCTTTCGTCAGAGAAATCAATAAAGTCGTAACTGTCTTAACGTACTAACATGTCCTGGAATCCCTCGACGCAAAAACCATGCGCATTAAATATTGAACTCCCTTCCTCTCACATCGTTAACTTTGTAATCGCAACTTATCCAAAATGTTTCAGAATACTGCAAAGTTTAATGGCTTATGTTTTATTTGTGATTAGTTGTCTCATTAGTTTCATGAAGTTCCTAGCATGGTATCACAATTCTGTCATAATTTTTTGGAAATAATCACTCAAGACACTAGCAAATAGCAAGCTCTCGGCAAAGTATTTCCACAATAGGCAATAGGAACTTAGAAGGGATTTAAACTTCAAGGCCAGTTTGCATGGTGCAAATTATTCCTTGAAGGATTCGATTCCGTTATTAATGCAGGATTTAGAGTCGTGAGAATGAGAATCAGGAATTGGCGTTTAGAGTTGAGAAGGAGAATGAGAATGAGATTTGAAATTCACCTTATTCTCATTCTTAAGAATTCGTGACTTTCTTACAGTCATTTAGAGTTGAGAATGAGAATGAGAATGTGTTTAGGAATAGAGAATGAGAAAGCGAATTGATCATTTAGAGTTGAGAATCAGCGTGAGAATGAGAATAAGAAAGCTGAATTCTAACGAATTGGGCGGTTTGACTCGGAGTCCAAAATTAAGAATTAAGAATTCAAACCTCTATGTGCATCAATGAAAACTAACACCCGTATGCTTCCACATGACTTTGTACGCTATATATTTCGTGGATGTAGGTTAACTTGTTTCTGTCGTGTATACTAATTTCATTTTTGAGACTATGAGTTGACATTTCCTCGCATGATTTAATGCTATGCAAATAAAATACATACGTATTATGCCGAGAGTAAGGAATGATGACTAACGCGCGCAAAAAGCAGAATTAGCATAAGTGGTTCTAGGTATGGATGATAGTGTCTAAATCTAACAATTTGAAAACCCCAAGTTAACTTTTAATTTTTTTTTAAAAAGCAGAAAAGAGCATAACTAGACGAAGATGAGCAGAAAAAACAGAAGCAGCTCTAAACAGGGGTTTTTACTGCAGAAAAGTGCCATTACATCTTTGGATCACTGAAAAACCGAGACAAAATTGAAAACGATTGCGGCTAAAATTCAACAATCACTCCAGTTTCGTGGAAAATGACAATTCTGAGGTGAAATGAGTTTCACAATTACTGCGAGTCAAAGTCCAGTAATTTTGGCCGATGCAACTGAAAAGAAGCTGCACAAATAGCTAGATAATGTAAGCTTATTCTGGAGCTGAATTAAAAATTACGTTGCATTTTAATGCCATATTAAGCTGCTAGTACCAATTTAAAATAAACAGAAATTATGAATTGTTCTTGAATAATGCATAACTCCCCTTCAAAAATGAGCAGAAGTTTGCGTTCCTTATTAAAAGCTCCTCAGTGGAAGTCCTTAATCTGCCAGAAAAATTAATGAGAATTTCACATTGACGCCGTTAGCATTGACGATGCGGAGGGAGTAAGATAGCATCAAATATTTGCTTCCCAAAATGAGAATTTGTTGGTACCTCAGAGTCAGATTCCACTGGCATCAATGACTACTGGAACGAATTTATAAGTTAAATCGCAGCGTGGGCGAAGATTTGAATTAGTAAATGTTTATAATTTAAATCATTAATATCGATCCTGAGTTTGCTAAGCTTTTGATTCGCACATGCTTTCCATCTAAAGCGCCGCAACAATTTGAGAAGTTCCATTTTGATTGGAAGCCGTCTGCAATATTTTCCCAGTCAGCCCGAATCGAGTTACTCGACTGAAGTATCGAGCACCTTGTTGGGATACTCTTCCCAAATTGCTTATAGGATTTCCAGGATTATACTGCTAGTAGAAGGCACTCTAAAATTTAATGCCAGTTGTGTTTGGGAAGCTCCAGTTGCAATGTACCTGCATATTTTATCCCAAATGTACAGCTTTTGTTTTACTGTGTACTACGTAATAGAACAACATGTCTTACAATAGATTCAATAATACCGGCATACGATTTCGAATTTCCTCAAAGTTCTGACATAGTTGATTTTCTTGCAAAAATCCGGGTTATCCGCTCTGAAATTTGAACATGCCGCCGTTCTTGCTATCTGAAAAGTTTAATTCTCAACTCTAACTGCTACATTCTTTTTTCCTTTCCAATTCTCTTTTCTTATTCTCATTCTTACGAGCATGTAGAGTCTCAGCGTTCGTATTCTCAAGTCTCACTGAATTCCTAATTCCGAAGCACTTTCTCATTTCTAAATCTCACGTCGCATTTATAGTTAGAGAATGTCACAATTCCTAATTCGCATTCCAAATTCTCGTTCTCATTCTCACGACTCTAAATCCAGCATAAGTTTAACTTAAGATTTTAATTGAATCCGAGAAATTCTGTCGGAGGAATTCTCTGGGGTGAAGCTACGAGTTTCGGATATCCTAGCCATCAATACTTAGCTACTGTAATACAACTTGAGGTTCAATTGTCTTGCAGTACTATTTTGAGACTCTTTAATAATTCAGAAGTAATCTTTGATGACACACGAAACCTTTTTGCTCACGATTAATTGATTGGCGTAATCTATATTTTTGTACTGGACTATTTTTGAATTGTGTGGCTAAAACTTAAATTTTATAGTGAAGAACTTAAAGCCTGTAAGGTCCCTCAAAATTTGGTTATGAAATTTGTTTTAGTTTTACAAAATGACGTACCATCTTCAGCTGTGCAGGCGTTATCCAAGATAGACCACTTATTCCAAGTAAAGTAGGCCACAAAATTTCGTAGATTCGCTCAGTGAATGTCGGCTGGAGAGTTACCAGGGCAGTGATGCACTTACGACCACATAGTAGTGGTTTGTGGTCCTGTTGTCCTGGTTGAACGGAAATAATGGCTAGATTACTTTCATATTGCTAGCACTGCCGACACACATAAATAGGCCAGACGTGGCCCGGACGGGCCAAGTTTGGGAGCTGAGGTGTCTACTATTGTCCATGTCTAAATGCTGCAAACTATTTGCAAAGGGGAGCCGCAAAACGAAGCAAATAGAGCAGAACCTGGGAAAGTAATGGCTCTATTACCCCTGGAATTGAATGAGCTCAAAGTACGAGGAAATCAATAGGAGTAGTAAGGAGCCTTTGACAGGACTGCCTGTTGGGAATGGAGAGAGTCAGGGTATACCTTTCACCGGGTATTCTTCAAACTTTACCCGACCAACGTGTACTCCTCTGTGAGTTCCAGTTACGACTCAGACGTGGCTTCTGCCTTCCTATTTCGTGTTGAGTGGCACTGGGATGTGCAGTAATGCCCGTACATGGTACAATTTCCGGACCTGCGACTAATCTTTGAAAATCCCACGGATGAGTTTTGCGGAACTCGATTGAGCCCAAAAATTATCCCTCCGTATTTTCCCACACGCAATGTGGAGAGTGTAGCAGAGGAGAGTGTCGTCGATGGCGTACCCCACCACACCAACTTCCCCGACCGCGGTCCATTCCTCCTCATCTGATATGCCTAGTGAACCGGCGTTATGTGAGAATGTTGATCTGTTACAGTTTCCACTGACTGTCGTTTTAACTTCTCCACGGAGAAAAGAGTTGTACTTCCGGCCCGTGCATTGGTGAAAGCTATTATGCTTTCACCATGTACATTTGCAATTCCCATTTACATTATAGCGGAATTCTCATAATATCTGGGATGGTAATGCTACTGATAGGAGCTGAGCAACAGTTCTCATCACATTTTTGTTCAACTGTGCAGTTACTTAGCGGCCGGTCCCTTGGAACAATGTTGTGCACTAAAGCTTGTCACTGATTTGATGTTATGAATGGCACAGTTTTGCCCACGCTTAAGTTATACTGATTCATTCATGAAGCTATGAAATTAGATTTCGTTTAACAAAGTCATGCCATTTCTGAAGCGTCTGTATTGAAATAATGTCGTGAATTTTTTTGGAATTTAGTACGGGATGCTTTCCATGCCATTTGCCTTACCCGTTACCTGAGTGTCCATTTCGACAGATTATGGAGCAGATCCTTGGTCATTCTCGGATGGAAAAACAATACCTTCAATCCCGCTTGCGCAGAACGAAAATTCCATCAGAGGTTCGAACAAAATATTCGGACTGTAAATTTTTAGCCATAACTGGCGAAATCAGAATGAAAAACTATTAATAAAACACCAGAGACCAGCAAATTTCTTTAGCCCCTTTTGAATGCTGTGCAAGCAGTAGAATGCTGTCCGTATGTTGGCAGAACGAAATATCATGCTACATATCTGTGATTGGGCGACACGATCACGTCCGCGGAAAGCGTGGAAGAGAATGTGACACATCGCATTGATGTATATCCTCCACATAACCTACGCCTTACAAAACTTGAAATATTTCACCTATGTGCATGCGATTGTGCCATACTTTCACCAATGGCTGAACATTTAGAATTGTCTGAGAGGAAAATTGCTTCCCCTACGCCTAACGCTTGTTTGAGTATTGACTATTGAGACTATACGCACTTGCTATCACGTTGACTCAAAATATTTCTCATGTTGTTCTAGGGTGGAATTCAGTGGAATGCAAGGGAGAGGGTAACATTACAAAAAATAATTTTTTGAGCAATCACATTTCATGTGTGAGGTATATGTACAGTTCTGAGACGTCATCTTCTCTGTATGCACATCACCTCATCTCGTCCGCCTCCTTCCCTTTTCTCTCCTCTTCCCAACAACCACTCACGTACAAATAAAAGTATTTTGTTTAAAGATTTTACACCATGGAATCACCAGATATGAATCTCTGTGTCAGTTTTGACTTCATCAAATATAAGATAGCTGATAAAATGTGAAAGAAAACACGGTCTCGGCTCGGTAACTCCATGGAGCACCTACAGGTCTCATGCCCCACGGTTTCCGAGGCAACATGTTATTAAACATTGGGAAACCACCCATAGATAAGCTGGGATTCTTTAGATCTTGTGGCCCATCCACTACGGGGTACTAATGTAACCGTTTGAAGGGGTACGTGTGAAGAAGTGCTGCATTAGCCAGCCGCCAGAGCCAAGAATGCCAACAACCGTTCAATTGTACCCCAGACCGCAGCATAAATATGCATTAAAAGAATTTCTAACCTAGTAAAAATTACTGCTCATTGGGTTTCTAACAAGTTATAATATATTATTGCTCTCACACGCAATGAGTGCCTGAATAGGGAGAGACAGTAAGTAAAGGAATATATTTGCACACACATTTTCTTTATTGTAATCTCTAACAGTTGAGTGGCAGTTGCCTGAAGAATGTCATTACCTGCTTTTGCAAAATCTTACCTACAAAATATTGCAATGAGATGCATTATTTTGGGGATCAGCTATTCACGGTGGGATCTGCAAGGGAGATGCAAAAATGACACGGTTAAACCTTAAAATCTTCCTTCTACCACCGTGGAAGCCTGTGAGATCGTATGAGCCAGCGCAGAAAAAGCTAACGTAGGATATTGCAGTCACTTTTGTATTGAAATGTTGAATAACGGGAATACATTGATGTCTTGCCTGTTAGTAACCTCCCCCATGTTTTTTGCCTCACACCACCCGCTATCTGACTATCTTATCAGCCAGTAGAATTTCAGAGAAATGCAGAAGTTAATCCTGTCGCGGTAGAGGACTTGTGATCTTAACAGTTTCATTGTTGTATACATATTATGAGCAGTAAAGAATAAATCATGAGTGCATATGGCCAAGCCAAAGAGGGAATATCGTGGGTTTATGGTAGGGTGAATGAAGTCGAGTACGTGTGTTGGAGTTTGACAATGAGATGAAATGACTTCCCTGCTGCTAACACCCGGGCTGTCTCTTAGGTCCAAAATGTACGGGTAGGGGCCGGTTGTGTGATGCTCAGATCAGAGAGTCAGGGGAGAGAATGAGAGAGTGGTGTGTTTTCTGTTTGAAAAGCTTTCCAGAAACCTTGTAACTTTCAAAGGCAGTAAATAATAGAAGCCAGCATGTGCTTCATTGACTTGCCTAACGTCTTGGAGTGTTCTCAATGACTTCTACACACACAGATATTATACACTATATTCTGGTCGCGGTGGGGTGATTTCCGTGGACGAGGAAGCTGTACAGCAATGTCATAAATAACCATGGAATAACCGAGGATTCCGGCAACGGACAAATCAAACGTTCTGGGGGTCATGTACGTGTTTAAAGGCTGGAACGGAACTACGAGCTCAAAACTTGGTTTTTCTCCCGCTCACATTGCTCCATGGAGGAGGACTTCGTTATGTTTGCTTTCTGGAGCCTCCACGCACAACAAATAAAAATAAAGGAGAATAGAGACACGTGCCCTTTAAGTTTCGCAGCGAAATGTGTACGTTTTAATGTCATGTTATTATGATGTGAATTGAACCAACTTCCACAATCTATAATCCTTAGGCTCACAGATGACGGTGGATGAAAGGGAAGGGATCCAGGAGGTGTGTTTGGTCAATGTATTCCTACTCCTGTATGCATATGACGTTGCCGTGAGAAGCCAGTAATTCTGGGAATCAGCCTTTGGATCGTTGTTGACTTCACATCCTGGCATTCTTGTTTTAGCTCCTGAAAAAACTACCTTGTTTTCGGTAGCTGGTAAGATATTTATTAGGACTTTTGAAGAAATTGGGAGCTCCCAAACCGGGTTTTTCTGTAGAGCTTATAGCTCTGGAGATATCTTCAGTGGAGGTACGTAATCGGGGGAGTGGCTCAGGTTCACCCACAGAGATACAAGACAAGATTAGATTATCCATCTGTTTATGTTTGTTTGTACAACGGATTGTTCCTGCCCTCACCGGAGATAGTCAGGATGTCATTTCAAGAGGAGGACGACTCCAAGAATGATACTGAGGCTGAGGAATTTGAAGACTCTTTTATAAATGAAGATATTGAATTCGGTTTGGACAACCTTGGGGATGCCTCTCAGGCCGCAGCGGATCAAGAAATTTTGAGGAGACTTGAGGCCCTCGCAAATGAGGAGACTGATCCTAGCGATAAGTCTAGGTCCAGACTGTCCATGATCCCGGCAAAGTTTAGTGGTGGGAACCTCAGCACTCTCTCGTCCGACGCTGGGAGTTCAGACTCGTCAGATGGTGATGACTGGCAGGCTCGACCAGCTTCCCCTGACTACCCGCCCGAGTACTGGCAAGTACAACGTCTCATAAAGTACATCAAAGTACGACCGCGGGAGATTTTGTTTTCCGATCGTAAGTGTGTCATGTAAATTCAAAGGTGCGATCGTACTATTTTAGGCGGGAAACCCAACTGCCACAATCATTTCTCTGTCGTCCCTCAGAGACTTCGACTTGAATGACAAATGCATTCAAATGTCAATTAAGGACTCCAACGGGTTGGAAGTCCTGCTCAATATTCTGGAAACGGAGGAAACTCGGTTGCAAACGAGCGGCCTTATTTGTAATTCGGGAAATTACCTCCAATCCCAGTATTAGCCGTGTTCTTTTCAACATGAGAGTAAGAGTAAAATCTAGAGTTTTTGTGTAAGTATACGTTGTAATAATGGGATTTGTCTTCCCAGGGCCTTGAGACGTTAGTGGAATGCCTAAGCGATCCCTCCAAGGAACTACGACTCCTGTCTGCAGAAGCTGTTTCCAACTATATGCAAAATCAAGAAAGCTAGACGTGCCATGAGGAACAGCAATGGGATATCCAGACTGGTAATGTACCGTGTTAAGATTCCTACCAGCCTGCGATGCCGTTAATTGTGTCCAACGTCCCACATGTTGAGTACATTATGAGCCCGGGTTCTAGGTGGACATGCTTGATACAGGAGCTCAGGTTCGTCAATCAGAAGATGTGTCAGGATCGGAATTCGATGTTGCCAGAGCCGGTGCCATGGCCCTGTGGTCATTAGCCAGTTCGACCAAGAACAAAGACACTATTCGAAAGGCCGGCGCAATACCACTCTTGGCCGCACTAATGAAAACTAAAAATGTGGATGTGGTCATTCCAGTTGTGGGAATACTGCAGGAATGTGCCTCTCAGGTAAGTCTGTCTCAGTTGGTTCCTCAGCTCGAACTTGGACAGTACGCTTTCATTGTTCGAATAAGAGCCGTCACTCTAATATAAATTTTAAACTGTCGTAATACCGCCCTCGGGCGAGCCTCGTGAACAGCAGTACTCGTTGTCAAACATCTACATTATCCCCTTCCTACCCGATAAAATTTAAATCTAGGTTAAGACATGTTAGGTTAAGCTATGCTGCAACCCAGTATTATGTTTTATCCCATCGATAATTCTCAAAGTTGAAAAATTTGTAAAATAAGCTTCTGTTTTTCAATTTTGTAACATAGCAAGTGGGAAGCCAGCTTTTTTGTGGCACTATAATGCCCGGAAGCAATTTTTAAAAAAATCACATTAATCCAAGAATATCAAACTTTGCCTGCAAAAATTTCCGTACCAAGCAGGAATAAAATCTTTGCTGGTTACACATGTTTCATGAAATCCGGGTTTTAAAATTTGTCAAACTTTTAAGCTGACAGTGCAAATTCAAAAGTCAAAATTGACGAAAATCGAGTACGCTTGACAAGCATGCGCTGCTAATTCAGTATGTCGGACACCTATATTCTAAACAATTTGTGAAATTCTGGAAATCTTCACTTAAAATCCATGAAATTTGAACTCATATACAGTCAATGTGAATGTATAACAGAATTAAAGGAAATATTTGGAATAAGGGTATCATAATGCCTGCTTTAGTGTATTTTTCACTAACTGTGTTTACTGAACCTGCAATCAAGTGCAATGCATGTTCTAATGACGTATGCATTTTGTGAAGAAATCGGATTTTTTCTCCCATTTATTCTGTAGATTTCAATTTTAACAGGGTAGGCAGGTGATGGTGCAGATGTTTGAAAAAGAGCACTTTTGGCAACATGTTTTCTCCGGCTGCAGTTCACGGTGCAACAGAATAAAGCAGAAGGAAAAACTTCAAACAACAAGTATCAAATTCATCTGCTTCACGTTCAAAGTTTCCATATGCTTATTTTTTCCGGGTAACAGCCATCTTTTAGGATTGCCATCAGAGATGAGGGTCTGCTCAAGGAATTCGTGCGCTGTCTGCGAAGCCCTAACCATGAGCTAGTTCAGTTCTGCGCGAAGGCGATTTACATGGTAAGACTCATACAAACTATATACTCACACTCAGTATGCATAACTGATCCCTGCACTATGCTGAAAGTGTGCGGAGGATGTGGAGTCCCGGGAAACAGTCTTTAAACTTGGAGCTATTGATCCACTGATTCTCATCCTTCAAGATCCCGGACTGAGGAAGAACAAGGTAATGCATGTCCGTGTAACGCACTCAACATTTTGTCACCAATAAGTCCGTCATTGACCAACTTTGGCAGCCCTTAATAGCAGCATCAACTGGAGCCGTGTGGAAGTGCGCAAGTTCCATCTGTAAAAATCCCTCATATTTGGAAAAGGGACTTGTCGAGCTTCTTACTACCTTCCTTGAGGATGAGCCAGAGGAGATTCTGGTGAATGTCGCTGGGGCACTAGAGCAAATTGTCCTTGCTGACGCTTCTAACGTGACTATTGTGAAGGAGGCTGGTACTGTTCGCCCTCTAATCGGTCTCCTGACGTACACGAACCCGGTGAGTTGATCGTCCTCCGTGATGTATCTGACCATAAAATGGGATAATCTAGGGGAAGAATGGTTTTGAAGGAATTGTTGGTGAATGCGACGAATACGATTGGGAGAATGGCTAGGGATGCGGAGGCCCTCGCGGATATGGAGAATCAAGATGGTTTCCGGCTAATTTGGTCCTTGCTCAAGCACCCATCCTCAAAAGTACAAGCGAGTGCAGCTTGGGCTATCTGCCCTTACGTGGAGAGCTCCTCGGTATGTAAGCCGCCATTAGTTTTTATGTGTGAGGCGTGGTGGTTACGGCTGGCATTTTCATGATTCCCTTCCTGACATTCGAATTCACAGAACTCCGGGGATGTTGTGCGAAACTATGTCGGTGGTCTGGAAGCCTTGGTTCACCTATTAGTGTCTGATGACGTTGAGGTCCAGTCGGCGGTCTCGCAGGCAATTGCGACCATTGCAACAAATGTGGACAACCTTGCCATTATGACTGATCATGGGGTGGTTAAATACCTCGCTCGCCTTGCCCCCACAGTAGGTTCTCAGCAAATTTGGAGAGAAACTTAGATTTTAGGAGTAAAGGCGAGATTTCTGGTCACTTATGAGTGCCTTCTTTGTGGCAGCCGTCGGCGGGTAATGACCTCCTGCGGCGGAGTCTCTCCGCTGCAATAGCCCAGTGCTGCAAGCTAGAATGGAATAGTGCGGAATTCGGACACAGGGGAGCTGTCCGCCCAGTCTGCTCCTACTTGGAGTCATCCGATCCGAGTGTCCACACAGCTGCTGCCAAAGCCCTGTGCGCCCTATCGTCCGACTCCAAGAATTGCATCACCATACATCAGTGTGGGGTCGTTCCTGTAAGACAGCCTTCATAAATAATATTCCTACACGCTGCAGGATTTCCTAGCGTTGGTCATTTGTATTTCAGCTCTTAATAGAGATGAGCGGTTCGTTGGACGAGGAACTCCGGGACTCTGCAGCAGGGATAATGGCAAATATTCGGATACTCGCACTCAATGCTGAGAGAGTTCGACTCATGGCAGCACCCTATTGGGGACGGTAATCACCGTCGATTATAGTTCACCCCCCCCCTTTACCCAGCCACCCCAGCTGGAATGCCGTCATTGGGATGAAGCTCATATTATTTCTTCTTGGTATAATAATTCGAAACAGTCCTCCTTACTGCGTCGTAATTGCACGAGCAAACAAGGGCTACGCTGTGCGGTCATCAGCTAATTATTTCTGCGCCATCTCATTTCATCCCCAGTAGTGGCGGATGTGATGATGTTTCTAATGAAGAGAAGAATATAAGGAGCTCAAAGATCAAGTGTACTCTCCTTGCTTCAAGTGCGTCACCTTCACTGTATTAATAATAAACTTAGTGAAGCAAGTAACCGCGAGCATATGATGCACATACTGCATATATTGTTAGGATCATATCCATATAAGTCAAACGAAGGGGGAAAACAGAAGGAAATGCGGGGGTAATCAGGGTTGTAAAGCTTAACCCTTTCATAAGCTGTAATTTTCACTTAAGATAAGCCAGTTATTTACTCCTCAGTCCATCCATCTCTCTCCTTTGAGTTTTACAGAGGCAATATATGGTGGGGAGGGAAGGAACTCGGCTGCAGTAACCTCGATCTGTGCTGCATACAGTTGTTCTCTGGCTGTATACTCATTTGTGAGGGAGGATGAGCACCTCAATGTGTGTATGTAATAATAGGTGATAATTACAGGCGCAATAACTTTTTTTGCTCCTGCCCACAGGAATTTGTCATATCTAATTTATGTTGGATCCTACGAATTCAAATTAGCGCGATATCTCTGTGATGAGACTACTAATGCGACGTTCTGAACATTATGCTCCATGCAAATCACGGCACACTTGATAACTTCTCAAGTGTATTTCCACCGCATTCCATTCCCCATTCCCCCTATCACGGTCGTCTGAAGCGCGGTCTCACTTTCATTGATAAGCAAAGGAGCGATACCATGCTAATGCTGTTCCGCTCCTGTTTCCTGGGAAATTGTGAGCAATTCATACAGCTAATTTCAGAATTATAATTTCACACAAACACTCAACGCTCTGTACATGGAGTTGGGAGAGCCATTCATTGAAGTGGGAACTCGTCCTAGTCAACACGTCAAAAAGTGAATGATTCCAATCTAAGCTATTTCATATTTCCAACCTACTGAACTTTGGGCACGGGAGCGTTCATACAGGTAAAGCTCCCCTTGTGCTGAACTATCTGTCCAGTTGATCATTTTTTAGCTTTAGGAAACTTTCCTGCAGCGTTATTCATCCCGTAATGTGTACACTTGTAAAAAAAATCTCAGCAGCAAATATTCTAGTTAATTCCATCCAAAGTCCAATCTCACAACACTACTGCGCTGGCAAAGTACATTCCCAAAACTAACGCAATGGAAATTAATGAGTGACAACGCCAGCGGCGAATTCTCCTTTCCCCATTCCAACGCATTCCATACCGCCAAATGATATTAACGTGCCCATCCTTATTTATTATTCTTCACTGCCATCCGACGACTGACGTATATGGGTAAGCCTATGTGACGTCGCAGCCGCAACTATACTTCAAGGTGGTTGTGAAACAGGAGAATCGTCACGACCTAATCACCAGGAAATGATGAGGTCGTATAATGGCTCATATAGCTTATACCGTGTTTCGTCCTAATACAGGGGGGGTAAGACGTCCAGCAAGCATGTGAGTGTGTGTATGTGTACCCTTGGCGTGGGCCCATATCGAAGCAATAAGGATGAAGTCACCTTGAAGACGTTCACGGGAAGGGGGAAGACAACGTGGTTGGCGGTGCAATAAAAATGCTGTTGGAGAACCACGACGAGGGTTTAGGGCGACCGGACCGGTGCTGTTGGGTGAAGTGAGTGAGGAGACTTTGGAACAAGGAAGTTAGATGGTACCTTATTACACCTGAGATAAAAGATCGATTATCCCTCCTTATGAAGCGGAGGAGGTGAGGATAGGTGGTTGTGTGGAATTCATTGAAAGTAACTACCGCAGCGGCTCAACGACGAGGCCGTCCGTCACTCTATATAATGAGTTGGAAACATACAGGAGATGAACAAAAGTGACGAGTGAAATAACAATAAAGGCAGGCTTGATAAGATTATAAGTTCATTGCGAGACCATCTGCTATTCTTTTCACTTCACTGTTATTAAGGTCTACCGAGTTCCGTCCAGCAGCGGATGAGTACTAAGATTCTGGTGAGCACTCTCACTCCGTCTGTCTGTCTACCTTTCATTCTTTTTCACTTGGCCCTCATCACCTTGTGCTTCCCCTTTGAGTTTGGGTTCACCCAGTGGTGAGTTGAATTTGTGTGTATATACTGCTGCCGGAGTGGCCGGGGAATTGAGACTCAACTTTGCCGGTTCCCCTTTTTATACCTTCCATTTCCCAGTAGTGTCTCACAGTCATTTTTGTCAATGGGATTGAATGTATAACATTATTTTAATGCTTTTAGTTTGTTATATACAGAATTCGGAGATTTTGGTGCGCCTACTGCTGCCCCAATGTGTCGAAGGTGCTCGAAAGAAATATGTTTTGCGCTTGACAAGCTGTAGTTACAAGCCGTCCATACATGTTATGTTGGCTATGGCAAGTAGTCAGTAGCAATAGATGTAGACTGCATGTTTGTAAACTTGAATGGTGGGTCCGCCCGCGTGTGTGCGTATCCTTTTACAGTGTGCAAGAGCAAATACATTTGGCCCGGTCATTTTTCGGGGTAATTCCTGGTGGCAAAGGTGATGGTGACAGTGGTGAGGCTACGGATGTACACATGGCTGGAATGAGCCTCATACACACGGTCTCTGTAGGTACATTTGTGTATACATCTGTTAGTGTGTTTGTTGCGGAGATGTACACAGGGGAGTAGCAAGGAGGAGGAAGTGTGCAGCTGTCTTTACTCAGCAATCACTAGATACACACGCATGCACACATTCGCCCAGACAGACCACAAGTCGTCCAGGTATACGAGATCAAACCTGATTTGAACTGGAGGGTCCCACTGCCTCTCGCTTGTCTGTTCTCTCCGCTGTGTCGGCGATCACAATTTATATCTGTATGTAGAGTACAGCACAAGGCACACATACACAATCCACAGACTGGAAATGTGAGTATTTCTGGCATTATCATTTAAGAATACAAACCCTAGATTTCCCTCTCGTTAGATCGATAATTAAATGAGTCTTATCCCACTCCTGCTCATCATCTGTATATACGTGTTCTCGCTATCTTGAGTTTAATGAGTCTATTAATTTAATAATTTTAATCATCTCAAATAGGACCGGAGATATACACTACTGGACTTCCTGAATGATTTTTTTCTGTCCGGTCCTCTCCGGCTTGGAACGTAGGTAGTTGGTTTCCCTTGGTGTACTGTGTGAGGGGTCCTAGTGTGCGGCAATAGGTAGTAAAACCTTTATCGCAAAGATCCCGTCTTCCATATATTGCTTATTATATTCAATTACTATGAGCTGATAAAATTTGAAATTGTTTGTAAAATCGGCTCCACTCTCATATAGAATATAATTATGTTGAAAAAGGGGTATTGTGGAGGAGTGAAGTAGGGTTACTGGTGGTTGTGCTAGGCGGGCATATGCACTCTGCTTTCCCCAAAATCTTTCCACACATACTAAAATGCTATGAGAGAAAAATGGATGCCTTCCGTTTCCTGGTCCCACACACCAACCACACACATGTAGGAGGACAGACACATAGCACAAGGATCAGTCTCTTGTTGTCTGACAAGATAAAAGATATTATATGCTTTCATTATGAGGAACGGGGCATTCAAGTTGTCTCCGGTGAGAGTTGTATCCTTCGTGGAAGAAAGGGAGACTGTGCGGCGGGTACTATATGCTCTCCTCTGTGTTTGCCGAGCAGACTAAATAGAAAAAATGTAGCTTATTTTCCTTAATTGTGTTCCAGTTGAGGCTGACAGGGATTTTTAGATAATGTCTCTCTCCCTCTCATACGCTCCTTTTGCTCTCTGCCTCTTTATACCTATTGTTCAGTAGTGACCGGGAGAGGAATGAAAAGCCGCCAAGTGAGGTGAACAAAGTAGCAATCAATCACATCTTAACTAAATAGTTGGCTGTTTGACAAGTTGCAGCTTCATTTTAGGAAACGACCTCGTCTCTTCCTCTCTCATATCTCTCTCTCTCTCTCTCTGTCTCCCTCCCAAGGTCCATCACTCGCCACCACGCTGCCGTCAATAAATAGAAAAAGAAAAAAATCCAGCACACAATGCCATCTCACCATAAGACCAATAGCCCCTGTTCCAGAAACGGCTATTATCAACACCTTTTTGTACAAGAGAGCCCCACACTATTACAGATCAGTAGGTCCGACCTGAATAGCTTCCAAACATTGTTGTTATTTTGATTATTATTGAAAGATCTTCACCAAATCAATGGATGTTAAGTGAGTCAAAAGAGCAGCGGGGACCGCAGGGTACAAGGGCCTGTAAGTTGGATAATGCGACTACCAACCGCAGCCTTTCCAGTTTCAGCTTTAAAGGTAGCACGGACGGAATAGATTCCAACTTATGTTCATTCCATTTTCATAGCCCATACCAGGACGTGCCGAGATTTACGCAAGCTTTGTGCCATGACGCCACGAGTTTAATCCAATGGTAATTAGCGATGCAGCTGCACTCTTCCACGCCTTCTTGCATGCTTCATTTAGCCTGAGGGCAGATGACTGTTGGACGTGGGAGTGTAAACCGAGTGGAATTTTCATATTTTAGGCATACAAACACACACGTAGGCCCACAGTCATATTCCAAGTACCGATATTTATTCCAGTGGACAAATAGTCATGTTCCCTGGTTTTGCTGTAAGTGTAAAGTTCCACTTGTGGGTTCTGTGTATACGTGTCGGTGGCTATGTGCGCATGAATGATCCTCTGTATCTCCCTATGCCGAGGAGAAAGAATGATGAGGAATGACGCACCTCTAGATGTACATGCATATGGAGGCCTAAAATGAGGAATTATTTCCCGGTGATACCTTTTCTGCCATCGAGTGAGTGAGTGAGACAGAGAGAGAGAGAGAGAGACAGAGAGGGCTAAAGTGAATGCCGAAAGTAGCAGAAGTAAATGGCTAAGTTAAATATGTGTTCAGGTATTTATCGCTACTTAGATGGACAGCATTACATGGGGCACACCTTTTGGTCGCCCCGTGATCTTTTGTTCCTTCTTCGGGCGGACCTGTGTGGTATGTGTGTGGTTCTGGAGTATCAGGAGGGCGGAGAGGAGTTTGTATTATGTAGCTAGTGTGCAAGCCCCTTTCCACATACCTCCCGGGACACATGATAGTTTTCCCAAGACTGAGTTGTCATCATTAAAAGAGCTTTTACGATTTTTACCAAGTTTCTTTTCACTGCCAGGGAGCGTCCTCCTCTTCCGCACCTTTGACCCTAAGCGGAACTTTCAACCTGTAGCTGTAGGCAAACGGAAACCGGTTATTATTTATTTGTCTGCTAATATTTCTGCAAATTATGTCAAGGTGAGTATTCAGATTCTCCCATAGTTCCCTGGCAAAGTTGGCAAAGTGTGACTGTGACAAGTTGTTGGGGCGCCAGACTTCTACTACTGTTATGTTCAGTTACGGTGACTTAGTTAGAACTTGGTCGAAAAGGTAAGAGGGCACTCCTTGGGACAGAGAGAGATCGAGGGAGCTGTTGTGGCCGCAGTCATGGAGAATTTTACCGAATTTTGGGAGGCAGCAGAAAAACTTAGTGCGTCCCCTGACTCCTTCCCAAACGGTGACTGACACTGGAATGCAAAGGGTAATAATGAGACATGACTAGTGAGAATATAATTGATGCAGAAAAGCGGTTTCTTTGACCACCGTCACAAAGGACTCATGATGTCCGCTTTTGCATTCTGCTCACAGCAATGCGTACGTCTTCTGACTTGGTAAGGAATGGGAGACAGGTTCATGGAGGACGTATAGTTGGTGGTAGTAGTAGTAGTAGTAGTGGTAATGGAAAGTTAGATTGTCACATGAGAGTAAGGTGAGGGGAAAAAAGAGAGCCATTGCACATTTTCTTTCACTCACTCTCTCTCTCCGTCTCCCCGCTGCATTGGACCAACTTGACGAAATGCAAGATAACAGACTGAAGTTTTTGGTGAGCGGATGGATGATATTTTCCTCCCTGTGAATGTCTCGTAGGATTTATAGAGTGGAACCGAAAGCTACACACCTACAGACTTAAAAGGAGCAAATCGAGAGGCGTGGTCTGCCGAGTAAACATTCCAGATTTGAATCGAATTAATATGTTATGATAGGAAAGTAAGGCTTTGCTCATAGTCCCTGGAGCAAGAGCCACATTGCAGTTGTGCACTGTATTAGGAGTGTACCACTACGGTGACTGGTTCCGTATAGCGGAGACGGAAGACCCGGCGTCATGCTGTAAGTGAGGCCTCGCGGCTGGGATACAGCGCTTAGTAGATCTCAGGGAGATCTTAAAGTCCTCTTCCCTATTTAACAGCCCCCGCACATAAATCCACAACCTTGCCGTGCCGTACTTGTGTTGCACGAGATTTAGGAGTCATCGTCACATGGCCATCTTCACCGTGGAAATTATCTGGTTGAGGAGAGGGCTACGTGCTCACTGGTCTATTTCACAGTGTGGTGGAATGGAAGCTTACACGCGGCTGTTGCCCAGCAGTTCGTCAGTGTCACTTTAAAAGTCAAAATATTTCTCCTCAGCCCATAAGGGCATGGAACGTGTAAAGTAATCTAGCCTATCTTGCTGAATAATTTAGGGATGCCATTGGGATCATGTGTGGAGGTAATTAGGATTTTCTTCGTCCCGTTTACCAAATGCTCCAAGTCTTCTCCCATATGGATCCACGGGAGGTAGCGACGGGTGGACGACGCGTCCGTGTCTGGTGTGCGCGCGTGCTCGCGTGTATGCGCCGTTAATGCGAATGAGGATCGGATTAGATGAAAATAATGAACGAGACTACGTTCTCATATGGCCATAAGTTGCTCCTGCTCCGAACTCGTGTTGAATTTTACTAAAACTCTTCCCTAGCTTGACTTACTGTGGACCAAAGGGATTTTGAAAGCGGTCATTTCTCATTTTTTTTATTTCCCTCTTCCACGAGAACTTTATGGCTTTTTCAAGTCAAACTATCTTTGAGACAACTAGTACAAATTTGGGAATCAATGGACGATATTTAGTTTCAAAAGTCATTGGTGATGGAGCTCTCTGGCCTGTGTTCAACATGAAAGGCTAGTTGAAATTAGACAAGTGTGGTTCTTTCCTGATCTAGTGCGGACACGGGGGATTCCACGTTCATCTTTCAATTCACTAAGGATATGAAATGTTTCCCATGGTTGCCGCCATTACATAATTGTGCCTCAATGTAGCCCAACCAACTTTTTCCACGTAACTAAAAAAGACCTCTCAGTTCGATAGTGAAATTTGTTGCAATTGAAATTTTTCCATGCACACCGGTAGCTCAATCATCTTCATTTATTGCATTATCATCCTATATTTAATTTAAATTATTGTTAAAGAAACACCTGCGCCCATTGAATTTATTTGACTAAGAGAGATGCATTTATGGCTTCAGCCGATAGACAACTCAAGTGCCTATAAGTCATCACTGAGTACAGACGTCAATACTACTATCATATAATGCCTCCGTTCAATACAAGTAGTGGAAAGTAAAAAAATAAGTCCAACAACTACAACAGTGATGAGGAGGGTATTAAACGGAGATTAGTGCCCATTATATTTTCTGCAGGAGAATTCATAGTGGAAAGAAAAGGTCACATGTATACGGCATAATAATATCTTCAGAGAGACATGATCCGTTTCATTTAATTCTCATTTGATTTCAGTTACCAATTAGAGTCCTCCATTATTCTCTTCTCTTTATCTGGACCGGAACGAATGAGAAAACAAAACCCTACAAAAACTATAAAATAGCAAAATGTACACTTATTAGCCAGTGCTGGTAAGTATACTTGGGCTTCCCATTTTTGAAATACTTCACAACTGTTGGTATTACACGTGTCATACTACTAATAATTATATAATTATTATAACAATAAAAGTATTGAAGCTGAAACTTTCTTGGAATGGCTTGTACAGAGCAATGTCAATCTATAGTATATATGTGCACACATGTATGCGAACAATAAAGTAAGTAAAACGTTGTTGTCTGTCTGTTTCCTCTATACAACACAAACTTTATACATTATCATTAAAATTGTTCCAAAACTCTACATAATCTTTAGTATAAAATGGCAGTTTTATAGACGGGAAAAATACACTTTATATGGAATATGCATACATATGCATATATACATTCATAAACATATTATTATTAATATCCGCAAGCGTGTGCACATTTAAATATTTTGTGAGTACTCACGTCTGTGAATAATCCTTATATAAGAGTACAAGTTCACTTTAACACTAATTACAGATCTTTTAATTACTATGCTAATTTATTTCTGTGGATAGTGAGAGTATAGTGTAGGCATGTGTGTGCATTGGGAACAAATCGGTTTATTTTTCCAGTCACCTTATGTCACTGCGCATACCTTCCGTATGCCCTCTCACACGGAATGACCTTTTAAAAACTGCGGACGCGTACTACGGACAGAAATGAGAATAATATGTAATTCCAGCACATATTGCTATTATTTTCATGTAAATCGATGACTCGTCTGGCTCTTCTGCGCTCCTATGAATGTATACGGTACTATGCATGTAGCATACGGCGCGGCTCCATTCCATCAACACCATTGTAGATTTGTACATTAACTTCTATCAAAGCTGAGGTGCCTGATCAAAACTAGAATTCTGAACTAGTTGTCTGGTAGAGCATAGTCGACGGGGAAGCAATAAAATTTTTGCAAAAAAACGATGAAGCTGTAAAATGAGTGCATGCCTGAATCGGGGATTTAATTCAACGGTCATGACAGCCATTGGAATTTTAAAGTTTGGTTGTCTTCATTCCAGAGTATTCAACAGAAGCTGCCTAGAGTTTTGGAGTGTGATCGCCTTTCTCAGATGGTGTAGCGAAACCTTTTCCAAGTAGTAGTTGGGCGTGATGATTGAAATGAGTTTTAATTTTTTGATATTTTGATTGCTTTTCGGACAACAGTTTGTTCCCCTGCCAACAGTACTGTACCTTCATTCAATTAAATGTGCAAAGACTCAAATCACTACAGCTTTGAATGATGTTAACTACAGTGGTTAACAACAGTTGTGCCAAATTAAGATGGTCCAGACAACATTGAAACGTTTTGTATACGTAATCATATTTTCTTACGCCTTTCCTGATCATGATTATTTGCTTTACAGAGCTTGTCATCCCTAGATTATATGTACCGTTTTAACTCTGGGATATTGTCCGTAGAAATACATGTGCATTTGCATCCCGAGACTGCTCAGTCGTCTAAAACTATTTCAAAACGTTTCGTAACATTAATATAACAATAAACAATACATTTGACTTCCATGGAGCGAACACATTCAAACAAAACCCGTGTTTGTATGATTATTGCGTATAGAATCTTCGGGAAGAATAAATTGTCTAAAGCAAATTTTCCGATCTCACAGTAGCCACGATCTCGTAGAGAGCAAATTATTAATTTTTTCATGATGGATTCCAAATCAATATGCAGAGCAAACACAAAGAGAAAGATGCGAGGAGTTGGAGAATGGCTAATAGATGCTCTGGGAAAACTACAGTTGAAAGGGATACTTCTCTCAGTCATGATTCATAATTTGTATCCGCTAAGTTTATCTGACTGTGTCTTACGATTCGGCGTTGCGGTGAGAGGCCGTGATTCCCCATGTCAATGATATATTGACCATCTTCACCCTCTTGAAGGCCCTGCAATATCTGTTGTGCGAACATCGAATAGCTTACTCTTTTTCTCAACTAAAGCTCCAGATCCTCGAGTCAATGGAAGAATGGGTGAGCCAGCTAATTCCGGTCCCATCTCTGAACACATAACACACCTGCTTATGATCACCATTGCCATTTCAGTTGAGAGCCAACGGAACCTATCTACTCGAGTTTCTTTGGGCACCTTTGAGGACCCCTTTGCTCCACAAGTTGCTCACATAGGCAAATCAATCTTGTAAGAGGCTGATGTATGACCCAGTCACGCCTAAGAATAATGAAGACATACATCGAACGAGTGACTGTGGGACATTTGCAATGGAATTCATGATGAAGGTCCTTCAATCTCTGCCATTGTAGTTATTATTATTATGACTCTTATTCGAATATATGCCATTAAGTGGAGGCTATCATTGACTCAAGGATGGACGTCTGGAACATAGGATACGGATAGTGAGTGCGTAACAAGATGCTTTCACGCAGGACACGACCAAGGCTTGTTATCTTTCGTCGTTGATCGTCTGATTATTTCGCTCCACGTAGGGGGTGCATGCTTTCTGGTCTTCACCTCTCTCCGTGTTCCCATACATAACCGTGTTCATGAGGTCTTCTCGTCTCCTTGACTCCTCAATAAGTGCATTTCCCTGTATGCATATGTCTGTGTGTGAGCGTGTCTTTGTTTATACGTGTGTACGAGACCAACTGTCAGATTGAATACAGTTCATCCCTTATTGATGTGTACCTGGACACTGACTACTGACTACGACGATAATAACAATAAAAACTTTTACATGTATATGCATCTATGTCCAGTCAATATTACCAGTTCTATGTCTTTATATATATCCTGTCATTATTACCAGTTATAGTTACTAGTATATGCATGTTTACATATATATATATATATATATGTACCCAGTTATACTATACATAATAAAGCTCACAACGGTTCTTCTTCTCAGTTAAGGTCACTTATTTAAGTTAATACCAAACCTGAGGGCGGCTGGACAGTCCTGGTTGCAAAAAAAATCAGGATCGACGGCGAGAGTACAGCAGGAGCCAAAGTTGGAAGGTAGGAGGTAGACAGTACAAAAGTAGCTTCTAAGCCTTCCGCAATGTGCTATAAACGTGGAGCACTTAAAATAACGCGTGAAATACATAGAAAAAATGATTCCTGTGTTACCCACCCACCCTGGGGGAGGGATTCACAAGACTTGAGTAACCATGTTGTAAAGTAATTTAAGTTATTCCGGAGGCGCAAATGGGGGGTTTTTATGTGGCCCCAACAACAACATTTAAAAATGGAGACATTGGCATTTGAAAAAAATTGTAATTGAAGTAATAGTGATCATTGTAATGGTATAACTTGGATTTGTCACTATTAACCAACATTATTCTTCCTAAGCTTGTTAATATCCCTGTGTCTGCTATTACTATTATTATTAATATTATTATTGTTATTATTACTATTATTATGGTTACTACTATTAATATTATCATTACGGTTCTTTCTCCGCCGCTCACCCCCGCCTGATGGTTTGGAAACCTTGCAGATCGGTTTCCGCTTGTTGTGGAGGTCACACGTTTGACCGTGGTGGTGCCGGCTCCGGTGACCATCCGGAAGATCATTATTATTAAGTGGGTCCTTGAGAAAGTCGTAGTGTATTGGTGAGGCTCTGGCGGATGCGAGGAGTGGCTTCCCTTTACCTGAGAACCCAACAGACCAGTCTTCATTTATGACTGACCGGAACTGGGACCAACCAAGGTAGAAGGTCTCCTTGAATTCGCATTTCGGCCCTCTTGCCCTGTTCTGCAACCAAACAAATACAAACGATAGTAATTATTAGCATTATCACTCTTACTACTCCTCTAATGCCCTCAATAATATGCTGGTGAATGTGGGTAAAAATTTGGAAAAGAATCTTTCGCATACTAAATGACAGCCACACCTCCACTGCCGCCACCACACTCCTTAAAGACCCCGACACAGAGCAAATTACTCCTATCACTACCATCATCAATGTCGTCATTAGCATTTGCGTTTCATTATTTCTGCCAACAACGCGTCGTCTTCATGATCATCATGACAGTTGGGTGAAGGCATACAATTTCAGCAGAGCTACTCCATGCCCCACTGCGGCCTCTACACACCCTCACCAATTCATACGGTCTTACGTCTTCCGTCGCACAGTCGTACGGTAAATTATGAGCTCTGCTCACGGCGGGATGCGACAGAAATTTTGTCATTAAAGCAACTCAACTTACTTCCCTAATGCGACTACCAGCGTTCAAACTATTTGGTGTAACGACGGGCAAAGTTATTACCCTCTTATGACTCTCTCACTCATGCTCCTGTGGTTACAGCTTTCATAAAATCTTCCTTGTTAGTGCTATACGACTTGTCAAGCTACCACTACTTACTTCAGCTCATACTATTCCTTCAGGGGAGGTATAATGAGTGGGGGAACGCCTGCTTGGAGCAATACGTACTCCCGTCAACTGCACCGCATGAAACAGCAGCACCAGTGACACATGAGCCAGCAGATGGAAGTCCTTAGGGTACCGTGTGGAAGAGTCTAATCAATTGCCACGGGTACACATCATTTAGATGATTTGTCCGTCTTGCCTGTGCCGGAGTGCAACCGTTTACCTCACCATCGTGCGTCCAACGCGGGAGGACAAGGCTAGTTGGTTCCGGTCGCGAAGTAGGATTTTCCACAACCAACCCGGATATTTGGAGTGACCGTGAAGTACAAGGGTAAGGTTAATGATGTGGGGAGATACTTACGCATTTCAAAAAAGAGTCATTATAATCAGTTCTTGCCGTACTGTTCGAGCGTCACGGATGGCAGAAAAAAGGAAAGATCCAAGACGGATGCGTCCCGACCGACTGACGCTTGACATAATTTATTCAGTCTAGGGTAATTCCTTTTGGGAATTTCTCACGCTTGGGAATACCATATTTTACGCAAATCTCCACCTTGGAGCCATAGCATCATCGTCAGGAGCAACATCACAAAGTCATCATCCTGTCGACGACGTCCAGTAACGCTAAAAGTACACGCAAGATTCCGCGTATACTTCCACGCTTCTTCTCTAACATTGCATTTGCTTTGACTGGTGGCGATGATGAAGATGGTGAGATGGTAGGCGGCTACGGGCGGGCTGACAGAAGGCGCCGGCTGACCTATCTTTTCCTGATTCTTCCGTGTTATTTAACTAACCGCAATTATGATGGACAATTATTAGGATACAAATCTCGTTTAGCCAAAAGTGATCATTACAAGGAAAGATTATGCTCGCATCCGCTTGGATAAGAGTATACGAGTTAATGGTGGATGGGACGGTAGAGATCATGACTAGTCTAGAAATTAGTAAAAATGAAACTGAGCATGTACCTCTTTGTCTTGTAACAACAGCAGTAATCTTCCCCATTTATGGGCTGTCTCTGAGTAAGCATGAGTAAAGTAAAGAGAGAGAGAGAGATAGAGGTTTGAAGAGGGGAAGCGAGGATTTGAAAGTAATATCCAACCCTATTCTTTCTGCAGGGCATTAATTGTGAGAATTCATGTACAGAGCTGGAACCAAGTATCACTATATTTACAACCAGTGTGATGAGGTTGAATGTTGCGGGATGCGAATGGCACGAGATAGACGATCTGTTAACATGCCCTTGGAGTCACGCAAAGAAGTCCGTTGTACTATCCCACATGATTAGGCACACTCTCGAGTACTAACTGATGGAACACACGGCCCGATTATTGTTTGAAGTGAGTGCGGGACCCACTGATTTCTCGGTGTTCCTTTGTGTGAACACATATCCCTCTCTCTCTCTCTCTCCTCCTGGATGAATTTCATGCGGTGGAACTAATTCTTGGTTTCAGATTTATTCCATACATCAGTATATCAACATTTGGTTGACAGGTTATCAATTACTGATGCCTATGAATGGTTTTTACGCTTCAATAATTTACTCAGTGGATGGGAAAATATTATTTTCGGGCTAAACCTTCATCATTCTTCATCTCCGTAGGTATGGTAGCCAACACCCCTGCATTCAACGCGGAGTTAAGCCAATGTGCGTGCGCGCTCTTACGGACAGATTCCCATAGGGATGCTGGTAGCCCAGTCGCTCGTTCCACAATGCTTTCAGACGATACGACTTTTTGTACATATTGGAGTCATATACAGTTCTCTACCCACTGCGGTCGGTCTTTCCACAAAATTACCGTGAATATTATCATTCAGCTGTGCTAATTTCCTGTAAAATTTGTTGATTTTCTTGTCAAACACGAGGAACGCAATTGGTGTGAGTCAGCTATTTCCCCCTCACTACACGGCCTCCTGCCCTGCTCAATTTGCCCTGCAAAAATGAGATTGTTGTAAGAGAGGGTAACTTACTTTTGGTTTTGTTACCAGTCTTCCCTTCTGATTGAAGCAGAGGTATTTATCCGTCCAGCCTAGTATCCTTATTGCTTTTTCAGACCCCGCCACAGTCTCAAGTGTTACGATGCCTGAAAATTAAGGAGACAAAAAACAAACATGTTGAGCATAGGGTAGAATTTCCCAAGTTAAACGTTTAGGGGCTATGGAAATATTCAACTGGCTGGCTGAGTTTCTGTAAAGAATAATGAAGATATTAGTGTTTAAATGCGAATAAAACGGAAAGTTGGCAACGGCCAAGGCGGAGCATGGCTTTGGGTTGCCTAAAAAGGTTTATGGAAGGGATTTTTGGCTGCCATATTGTAGAACCAATGCAATGGATTGAAAATTCATAGGGAAAAAACTGCTGTGAGTAGGTCTGACCTAGGGGTATACATATGTAGACGTGTAATTGCCTCTTCGGAGAAACTAAGGTCATTAAATGTTTGTAAAGCTCGGCTTCGGTCTGCAGTAGGAGAGGATGTAGGTGAAAAAAATGTACTCTACAGCAAGTTTTATTATTCATCTCAGGCGCACATGCACGCACGCACACCCAAACACATACGTACATGTATACATACACACACACACTCACATACGCAGAGGCCCACATCTTTTTTCCTCTCGTGATGGGAGTCCATATAGGCCGTATACATGGGGAAACTCGTGTCAGGCTGAGGAAAAGAATGGGTTCTCCAATTGATTCTAGCTCCATTCTTTCAGCATTTATGAAAATACAAGACCTTCATTTGTATCCCAGAAATTTTCCCTGTCATCACGTTATCCCTCACACGCTGTGCACCAAATGATTCCAGTGAGTTATGATTGCTCACCTTTGGTGTCTCTAATTCCCCCCCTCCCCATTAAACGCTCTATTTCCTCCTGAACTTGGGATACATGGGATCATGTAGTTTATGCCTTACGTAATGTTCTAAGCCTCCGCTCCAGAAATTAATGAGTCACTCAGGATGAGATCAGCCCATTACGTCCAGGATTTATATACACTTACGAGTTTGTTCAAGTTTTATTATTTAGTTCGAAAGGAATCCTTATTATTCCCCTCTGAAAAGAAAATGATGATTATGGATAAATTTTAAGGTGCTACACGTTACCACTTCTAACAACAACCCATCGCGACTCAGTCAGTATTGAGGCCGACAGTCACGGTATTTAACCCATCATCATAGGGGGATGACTGAAGCCATAGCTGTTGTCATGACTGGGGGTACAATTTTAAACAGAACGTCTGTAATAGTAATTGCAGTATGCATTTAATGCAGTTTAATCGGTTCCACAACAAGCCAGTTTTTACCTCATGTGTGCAGCCTAATCACATACACTGTCAGGAGGCCACACACCATCAAAATCATCAGGAGGAGCCCAGCCTTGACCACTTATCCTATAGCTGCAAATTTTCAGTGTATTTTTCTTCAAGATCATCCCTCTTGAGCTCTTTGTGTGGACATGGGAGAGGGGTAAGGCCCCGTAAGGAGAACCCATAAAGAGCTCATATGGAGAACGGTTTTTCTGGCTTCACGCTACAAAGATATGACTTGACTTGGGGGCACAGTCTCACGGTGACGTGCGGCAAGTGATGGGAGCAGCATTGCATGGATGAGCCCACAAAGGTTGCCCGTCGCTTTCACATTTTTGACGGTGTCGTTCAAAACCAATAGCTGTCGGGCGCGGCACTTCCATGGTGTTAGAAGAGGATAATTGTGCACTTAGGCGAGTTTACACGGGGCGCCGTCCAAATCTCCCTTCTAAATCCTCGGAGGATTCCCTCTCGTCTGCTGTGAATATTACGCTGCATAAACGGGGTGATTTATCATGAGAGCGGGGAAAACAAGTTTAAAAAGTTGTTATAATGCTCCAACTGGACAATGAGGTCCTCGTGGGTCCACCAATCATTTTCAAACCTTACCTTACCATACACAGTGCTAATTAATAAGCCTTAATCAGCGTATCACGCCGCCTATTTTCCCTCGTCCAAGAACAACTACTGCAGTCGGCATTGAGCTAATGAAGCCATTAACTATGTTACGGCAATGTGGAGAAAGTCAGGTGGAGCCAAGTGGAAAATTATGAGGGTGATTCATCCATCTAATTGTTATGCAATGCTCCCAGACGTGTGCGAAAAAAGTGCACGGGGCTATCGTCACGGCCCTACAACTTTCATCATTCTTGTCATACTTTGTTTGTGCATGTGTGTGTGTGTGTGCAACTCGTTCAGCCTCTCACATTCTTGACAATTTGACACTCATAATGAGCCCCAGATCCTGGAGGAGAACGTATGAAAAAGTTGTTGAGAGGGGTTGCACGAGAAGCCACTGTAATTTTGTTCCAAGTTCCACGTCCAAAATTGGTGCGATAGCAGTTTTGGGATGTGGCCGTAAAACAGCAAATTACGCTTCAAATAAGGTCGTGTCTCGGTCCTCGTGAAGGCATCCCGCGCAGGTAGGGATGAGAAGTTGAACCGGAGGGAATAATAAGCCAGGAATAATAATAAGGAATAATAAGCCGTTTTTCCCGTCACTTTCTGTGTCCTAAAATCGAACCCTACTAATTGGATAGCGGCTCCTTAAGACACTGTTCTGTGAGGAACTGTTGAAGTATTTTACAATCTACTTGTATTTACTAAAGTACCCAGTTTTGCTTTCCGGCCAATTCCTTGAGGGAATTAGTGAGGAGATGAGGGTAAATTTGATCACAGGTATTTCATCTCAGTTCATTTCAATCCTCCCACTCAGTCATCATCAGGACAAGTGACTATCGCTACATGCAATGTAATGTTATTGTTCACTGTATCCATACAAGTTAGTTTCATAGCACCCTCTTCTCTATCCGGATGTTAGCTTTCGTACTCTACAATCTGCGTCGTGACATTATTCACACAGCCAAGATCAGAATTACACCTCTTTGGTACCTCATGTGTTGACTTACTCAGGACACGAAATTACAGATGAAGCGGAGAATTAGAGGCTATGACACAGAATCCAGACCTTTGAATAAGAGATAGGGACTGCGAGTCTGCGCAGAGCCGTGTAATAAAATTTGAATGATTGACAGGATTACTGTGAATATAGTCGTGATGGCTGAATAATCAGGAAACTGTTTTGAGCTTTTAACATTGTTTTGTGGGTCATTATCCTCAGAGTAAACAAACATCCAGTTACATCCCCGCACACACTCCTCTCAGCATCAGCACCCCCTGTCACAACCCCAGCATGCTCCGAACGCACAAGATCCCTGCAGACCACTAAAAATATGGGAGTGAACTTCACTATTACGTGAGCATATTCAAACTACGGGCGAGAGCATCCTTTCCTGAGAAGGTGACGAATTGTAACAAAATGGAGACAAGTGATGATATCATACTGAGCTGTAGGATTAGTATGGGCATAGCAGTAACGCTGGCACTGCGTACACCAGCACAAGCAGTACTGCCGGCCAGTCCTCTGCCTCTATCAGTTAAAGTGCTGCGATGACAGCCGTTCTGCACCACCGTTGTGGTGTTTTGATTGGTGGGACCACACCGGCCTCAACACAACCACAGGCAAGATTTATTATTACCTCCCACTAACATGGCAATAGCAAAAATTATCAGTTCTGAAAGTTGAATAGACTTGCCATGCCATAGTTGTAGTTGGGTTGATGCTGTTGTTGTTGTTGACGTCGATCGTCGATGTTGTCTATGTGTTCGCATATGTCCACCCATACAAACTTATGCATGCCGTCACCTAGTTTTCCTTAAGCACGTGGTTGAATTGTACCTGCTTTTCAGGAGTGACACCATTTGTGTTTGTATATATACAAATATATTTATCCCGGTCGACTTATCGTAGGAAAATATTGAAGTAAAATGCGTCATTCGTCTAAGTGTGTGCGTGTTTGTGTGTGAGTTTGTGAATGTGTGGAGTGGCTGCAATTAGTCGGTGTATATGACGTACCGTGCACAATAGGGATGATGACTTCAAATCACTCAGCCACAGGCCGTCAGTCAGTCAGTCCGTCTGACTGTCAGTCGGGGCAGCCGAATGAGTGGAAACTTACGAGCCCAAAGATGATCTCATCTTTATTACTTATTTGAATGTGTATATATTTCCACTTCCCGAGTCTGTTGTGGTAGTAGCATGTAAAATCACCTACTTTTATCACTGTCAGCCAATACATGTGTTGAGACAACAAAGTTGCACCCTCTTTTATCGCCCCTACCACTAAATTGTTTCCATGCTCTCGTCTAAATTCTTCAGCTGTGCATGCCAAGCACGCGTTTGCCCTTGTTAGTAAACATAGGAACGCATTCTTCCCAACAACCTGCTTGTTACATCCTTCGTCATCGCACGCAAGCCCTCTCATACGCATAAACACAACACATCATCTCAAAACAACTCCCTCCCATTTACAATGGACAAAGTCGTGCATGGCTTCGGTTTCACGGTTGCGGTTCATACTGGTCACAAAGGGTTGGGAAAAATTCCTCCTAGCATGCCCTACCAAAACTCTTCACAGTTGTCAGCCTCCACCGTGTGGTGGGTCGGAGTAGTTGGAGCAAATAGTGGATAATAGGATGCGGTGACGTGTGTAATTAAACCACAAAACTCTACGTTGGCTGATGACAGGCGATGAAATTCAAGGGGAGATCAGGTGGTTGTCTTCCAATATATGGTAATCAAGGTGGTTACGTAACGACCCAACTGCAGCCGGGTAGTTTTGTTTTCTGAGTGAGGAGAGAGAGTATACGAGTAGGAGAGGCGCGTGACGTTTTCTTCCAAGACACCGCAATGACTTGGGCGACAATTGCAACAACGGGTCGGATATGAATTCAATGTCGTCGCTTCTCCACTCTCGTGGGAAACAGTCATATCACATCTTCGACCTTAAGAATTCCCCTGAATCCAATTCTTCCTAGGCGCCCACCCAATTTATAAATATTGCATTGTAAATGCCCACCTGAGGGGGAAAGGAAGATACAGACATGTAGGAGGTGATCTGGTTACTTGCTTTTGTTATTCCTAGGCCTTCAACGCACACTTTCAGCATTAGGCTTTCGACCCCGTGGGTCCAGTTTTAAAGCAGTTTGAGCTCAGAAGATAGAGGATATCTGTTCTCACGAGGTTGGATAACCGTAATGCGGACTCTTGAGTTAGTTATGGTAGTTTCAGTAGTGATTATTTGATCCACTCACAAATATGGTAAAAAATGCATTGCCGTAATAGTCATGACGGGGCCAGCCAAGGTAAAACACGTTCAGGTCACAAGCCTAACGATGCAACAACACATTCAAGTATGGCCTGGAGCTACGCGTACAATGTAGTTAATGTGTAGGCTCAATTAGCAGCGGACTGCACGCTCTTTGAGCTGCATACGAACGGCGGTACGCGTTAACCCCTACGCATTGCCTTCATGGCTTGCGTGGATCCTTGAGCATAGAGATGGGGAACGAAGTGGATAAAATTCTGAAAAAAGCACAATTTCTGCATGCTCACTGAACCTATAGGTTACGGTATTCTACATATCTCCGTTTCCTTTACATTTTGATGAGTTATTATGCTGGTCACCGATACAGCTTCTTGAGCAGTGGTCCATGATCACACCCAAACCGTATAAAAGTTTTATCTTCGAGCATTAGGAAATCGTAATTTCAGCGTATTTCAATTCAAATCAACAAGATCCTAGCATGCGCGCTGTTGCTCTCATGACAATGTTTTGATAGCCGGAACTTAAAAGCATTGATTAAAACGCCTCAAGAGCCATTTGTTTCAAGAGGTAAGTGCTGTAGCTAAGAGGTCAGAAGGAAGGGAGTGATATATTTACGAAAGGCATTGTCACCTTCTGATGTACTGTGTATCTCACCTGAACATGCTTTTTTCAGACCTATCTATTTTCGCAACCGGTAGAACACAGACAACAACAACGCCATTCATCTTATCAACATGTTTGTCCTATCGTTAAACAATTCACACCAGCCATCTACGCCATACACTGATTCGGTTAAGTATCAGTGAGGCTAAATATGAGTGAGAGATGAGAGTTGCAGACCCCATTCACACACTGAACTGTCACCTAAGTCAATATGCTTTGGATATTTCAACTGTAGGGGCAGATTAATTTTCCACGTGAAATGTATCTTTGAGTCGTCACTTCACTGCTTAGCCTATTTTTTCGGTTGTTAGCCTTATTTTTAGGCTGCGCCCTCAGTTTCGTTAAGTCCAGCAAGGAGATCCTATTCATTTATTATGTAGTCATTTTCACTCTCGCCCTGAGTCCTTCCAGGGGAAAACTTTTTAAAAGAAATTAGAAATCAATTTCTAAATAAAAACTGATTCTATAATAACAGGATGATGAGCTCAAAAGAACCATAGGAGTGGTCAACGAATTGCACACAACAAAAACTGCATCATCCAAATTCAAGCATAGATTTGCTGGTAGAGATTATGGATTAAATAACATAACCGTGGAGCTCAGACTCTGACATTACTTAATCAGGAAGTCATAAACAACCGAATAAATGCGACCACATCCTTTTGCACAAGCAAAATTAGTGGCAAGTTGAGAAATATTCCAGATTTCTTTCTCATTCGGTGTGAGACTACATGATACAGTACGAGTTCTTGACAGGGATGCTTCAAAAAAATTATTGGTAACAGGAGATTAGAAAACGCCGCTGTGCAGATACATCCGAGATAAATTTCGGCCTTCGACTCGACCATATCATTCATCTTCACCGTAACTACTTTTGTATCGTCTCTCTCCCACCTGCAAATCCAGCACTTTTCCCTTTTAAGTTCAGTCGTCGATCAAAAGGAGGATCAATCGAGGATTTAGGAGATAAGGATTTTCCGGAAAACAACTAGAGTTTGTGATAAGTGCATTACTCCTAGTGCTCTAATGTTTAATTAAAAGTTTTGAAAAAGTGCCAGCAACTGTCAGTACCAGAACTGCGCTACATATCATTGGTTGTTTGCTTAATGCTTAGTGAGGCACGATACGCAGTCAGAGTCATTCAGAGGACAGTACTCGCCACCACTTCATCAAAATGACTCGAAATGGTTAAATAATTCGCTTTTACAAACGACGGGTGTGACCTCCAAACGACGCAAGCTTCATACTTTTACTGATGAACTGGCCACTGCGCACTGCGGTAGGTGAATACAAGTTAAGCTTGAATGTACCAGCTCCAGACGTCTTGAGTTGTATCAGTAATCAGAAGTCGCATAATACCGAAGTAATTCACAATCCGCTATGGCAATCGCAAGTACATTCATCCATTTTTCTAGTTGATGGTGGTACGGATTAGCGGATTTTGACATGGTAACCGAGGGAATACGAGCATTCTTATCATCAAGTACAATTTGCTTCCCGCTTGGGGCGAACAGGAAGCTTCCACAGGAGTCTTCATTTGCGAATGTCCCGGCGAGGTCAAGTGTGATAAGTTACGCATGCATAATACCGAGTCCTTTCATTGTCACATATGGCGCAGGTTGACGTCTACGTCGTTTCTCTCTCCTTCCTCCCCTTCTACAGCTAGAAATGATTCAGATGTGATACAACATTTACACGTTACCCTCGCATTCTAATCGCTAGTACTGCTTCCAGCGTTTTCACTTATCTCTACTCATGGTAAGAGTTAATCCGCTTATGTATACCGCACGTGCTATGAGTATGAGCACATATGTGAGCCGACGACCGAAGCTTTTCACAAGTTGCAAAACTTGTTGGAGTGCAGGCACGATGGAGACAGCGCATATGTCTACGAAAATTTCCAGCTACACCGTCCATGCTTCGTGAAAAGGAATACTGAATTCAATATTTTCCTAGTATAAATTCAATTTCGGGCTTGAGCTAGTATTTGGAGCAGATGCAAAGTGAACATGTTGATGAACGGGGCCGGCGTGGCTAATCTTAGGATTAGAGCGAGACAGCACATGTCCTCACTCTACCATGTCCACAATATATCCCACCAACCGCAAAGTGAACATTTCAGGATTTTCTGATTCCAGTGCTTCACCGTTTAATGCGTTTTAGACTTTAGCTACCGAAACAAGCCGCTCAAGAGTTCTACGCTGCGCACTGTGTAGAGATCCGTACATAGTAGTTGTCGCTGCACTTAAACGTTTCACGTTCCCTTCATGTAAAACTGTAGGATGGTGGACAAAGAATAGAGGCATCATTCCAACCACTGAACGCCGTGCTGGTGGGCAAAGATGTGATATACGGCACAGCAAGGACACAAGAAGTATGGGCTAAGCCAACGTCGTTCATGTCTTCTGTCCTCATGATCCGCACGTGGTGGCATAAGATAGGAGTAACCTGAAAGGATGACGACGACCCGTGCATATGGGTAGGAAATGGGAGGACAATGTGAAGACATCAAGTCGATTACGTGGACAGACAGTAATGATGCTAATGATACGTATCAGAGAAAGACAGAGAGAGGGGGGAATGCTGGGACATTTCTCCGCTGCGAGGAGGATTAGCACTTGGGCAGACACAGTTTTGACATCTGCTTTGAATGCGCATCAAGATAAATTGGTCCCTCTACTTGAACCTTCTCGACTTGGCCATTGCGTACAGCATATGTACCCAAAACTCACAGGAGAACTCTGAAGGTAGATTACAACAAAGTCACCCCAGTAAGCAGGAGGGCACGGGACTGTGAGAGTAGAGGAGAGCATAGACAGAAGAATAGCAGCAACCGTCACTCTTTCTCTCTCTCTCTCTCTCTTCCTTACGTGGATTATTAAATGCTTAAAAATCCCAAGACTGAGGAATTTAGGGGAGCATAATATATTATCCTAACCCTACAGGACCCATAGTATCCGTCCATCCTGGCCTATGCGACGGGGAAATGTTTGATGGTCGGGGAATAAGTAGTAGTAGTCATCGTAGATCTAATGGGATAAGAAAACAAAAGTTATACCTAAGATGTAGTAACAAAGGTATTACCCGAAACTCCAAAAACCTTAAATGCCTACCAACCCTGAAGGTGTGTGCATCTTTGGATGTGTGTCTGCGTGTGAGCTAAAAAAGGAGAATAGCCAGACAGAGACGCGAATGACGAGGAAGGGCGATGAGAGAAGCAATCGAGAGGAACGTCAACTTGAGGCGAAAGTCCTGAAGTCATTATATTCTGCATTTGGCACGTGAAATGACTTCGGTCGTGCGCAGGCCGCTGCGCTGTGTGTGTACGTACCAATCTAGTGTATACAACACATCCAGCCAGCGTGTTTGACATTTCCAAACGACTAACAGTCAGTCAATCAGTCACACAGGCACTTAAGTCGCGTCATAGCCATTCAGCCAGCCTCACTAAATGTCCACATGATAGTGAAATTAAAGGTACGGAGGATAGAACTCACCTTTACAGTCCGTGCTATTGGCAGTGGCGGAGACTCTGTCTTGAACGATGACATGCTTCGAGGCGATCCGACTGTACAACCGGACGTTTCGGCAGGTGGCCTTGAAATCGACTTTGCCATCTATAGACTCCACCGGTGACCAACTTCTACCGTCCACCCCTTCCCCAATTAAAAGCGACTGGAAAAAAAATACATGGTTTCCCTTTAACGAAACACCATGTCCAAAGCGGCGTGCAGATTTTAATTCCAACCACTTCACGGCTTCCATTCCGCTGGAATGCCTTTTCCACGAAATTTCGATGCCCTACGGCCCTTGGTGTACACTCAAGTCCCGAATGGCGGCAAAGTCTATTTTTAGTCGCCTTGTGATTAATACTTACGCAACATTTGAGTTTAAAATTGCCAATTTCCAGATTTTCATAACCTACATTCATTTAAAAAATATTAATATCATATACTTAAGAAAAGTAAATGCACAATGGTGTGGCTTCGAGATGACGTAATATGCTACCGGGTAATGAGGACGCTTTCCTAATTTAAGAATCAAAAAATCAGCTAACAAGACATTATTGGTGAGAGAAAGGGTCGAAGGAGTTGCTAAACGCTACAATACACATACTCCTACATGAAATAATCTACTCGCACAAAAATCAGAACTGCTTCTCAAGGTGTGCTGCCCGACTTCAAACGTGAGATTTTCAATGTCTCGTCGTCCTCTAATCCTGACCAAAGGCACAGTAGACTGCGGAATGAAATTGATTAGCAGGACCCAGAAAATACTGGCTGAAAATTTACACTCGCAAATTATGAGGGTTTCCCCTATAACTCTGTCCACGACACACCCTCCTGTACTACATGAATCAAAGTAGAAGAGTGGTGTGTGCAATAATAGGTCCAATGGGAAGAATATACCCATACTGGCAAATTGCTAAAAACTAAGAGCCAAACTTGAGACGCGTACATCTCACTATGAAATGAGCTATGACTCCCTCCTGTACTCCTCAGATTTAGTAGCGGCCATTAACCATATGGATTGCAATGAATTTTCGTGGTAACTGTCAGCTTCGGCGTCGTCATGCTAGCCGTGCCTAGTTGCGGAACTGACCCTATGCGTCTCTGAATCTGAAAGGCTTGAGTGTGACATCAGTGGCGTAGAAATATGTGGATGTGACCTCAAGCACAAGCGACGACCTGCTCCCCACCCCTTCACCTCCTCATGCCATGGACCACTCAGTCAATATGAGACCACCAAGTAAGTCAAAAGTGCACTTGAACTTTAGACTGGAAAATAAATCTGTTTGAAATTATTTTTACCACACCTTACTTATCTGAATACATTATGTATCTTGACCATTTAAAAATGTTCGGCAAACAACTCTCTCTCTCTAACTCTGACTGCGACTCGTTATTCGGACTACTAATACTTGACTACATTCTCCAAGTACGAAGTGTTTCGCAGAAGCCGTTGCCACGGCCGTAGCAGCAAGCAGGTGGTTATATACAGCGTGTACACTATTAATCATTAATGGCTTCTGCTTACACTCGTCTTGTGACACTTCTACTGTGAGAGAGAAGTCGGCGCTCATAATATGCCGGCACAGTTGGAACTTATTAGTTTTGTAACGGTGTATCACCGCCAACGTACGCCGTTCGGAGTGAAAGTGTTTCTGTAACATCGAGTCCAAAGGAATTTGCACGTTCATGTCATCAAACAACACTCCGACATTACCATTTACAATTTTAGATTCTAAAGCCTGAAAGCAGTATAAACTATACTATCACTTGATTAGAGTGAAGTTTTTTCCTCCTTCCACGGCCCCCCCCCAGCAGTCTGCAATTCTTCGCTACGCCCTTGTAATTCTAGCTCTAAATGGGATGTTGCCACGACGATTACTCTTGTATTTTTAGGGGTAGGATGGGAAAACTTACCATAAGCGAGATGATTATCAGTTGCAAACAAACCAGTAGAAATCTGCAAAAAACACAGGGAAAAACATGGCATTAGCACTGGGCACAAAAGATCTCATAGCTTCGGTAAAAACATTCCACAGAGCAGGATCTCCTCCGGTAAGCATTCGATAAAGTTCACAATCAAACATTTCGTATCATTTCAATCGACATCCACCGATACGTTTCCATTATTCTCCAGCTCTCGCTACAATCTACACTGGTATGAGCTGATAGTGGAAGGGAGGGCCCTCCTGCCTCAAGGATTGTGCAAATAAGTTGACCGTTTTAAAGCTCAGCAGCTACCGTCTGAACTTGGACCAAGGTCAAGGCCCTTGGATCCAAGTATTTTACTACCATAAAGCCTCATCTTGCCCCGTTTGAGATCTATGAGCTTCATCTTGCCTGGAATCTGGCCTGTGTGCCTGCTTCAGTGGGCGGCAATGCGCATGAACTTCTGAGCCAAAATCTCGCAGGACGTTAGCTAAGCGGAATAATGCACCAAGTTTTGACAATGTCCTCCTTCAAGTTCGCCGTGCACAACATGCTTTTGTAGGATTTTTATCAGCATTAATATTAACATGTGACCCCATCCCATGTTCAACTGTCCACTTAAAGTCGATACAGATTGTGCTAGCTGGTAGCCTCACAAAGCTAGCCGCCATGAAATATTCAGATGAGACAACCTATTACTGCCGATTTGAACTATTTCTCCTGTCAAGTGCGCTCGACCCTACGTAAATTCCCACTCTCATCCTCTGGGAAACCGGATCCATTCTAACGAACCGGCCCTTACAGAGCTCATTTAGCACGTTAGAGTTCTAGTGGCTCACTTAAGATGGATATGGGCAGTCTGCAGCGCTTATTTGAGCCACAGGCAGTGAGAAGTGTTCGAGAGAAAAAAAAATAAAAGTTACGCATTGTATTCACTCTTCTATCAACTTTAACTGGTGGTCAGCGCCTTCAGCCCGAAAGGATTTCCGCAGCAGAAGTGACTATAGGAAGACTGGGTTCGCCGAATGGGCTGCGGAAAGGATGATTAGCAAAAACAAGTGAATTGATGACTTGTTCAAATATCCGCTTCCTCCATCACGGTCACTCTATTATGCCGAGCTATGTTGCCTCTCTGAGCTCACGAGGAGGCCTAGAGAGCTTTTTTTATTTCAATTCACCACCACCACCTCCCCGCTAATACATGTAGAGTTTGAGGAAGACAGTTCAAAGCATATTCAGCATCCACATTCCTTTTGAACACCCTCAAACACGTACGTCCATTGTTAGGGGGTGTAGAGCGGCGCGGACGTTTCTCATTCAATTATGTAATGAGGAGCACATGTTTTGAGCCATTGTGGCGGCTGCCACATATTCTTTCGACAAATACATATACGGTAGCATACAGGCCGGTTGGTCGTGGGACTTTGAGAAAGCTGCGACATTGGGCCATTCAAAAGTGAATTGATACCTGCCGGTGGGACTGGCTGCGTGGCCGTAGGGTTTGAATGAGTGATCACAGTGCGGCGGATGTTCCTTCATCGTGAGCCTTAGATTAATTCATAAGGATTACGGAGGCATTATAGTAATCATGGTAGTATGGCTGAAGGAGGAGTAAGTAGAAGCACAGTAGACGTAGTTGTGGCTTCTTTTCATCAACTCTCCACGGGCCAGAGCACAGATTGTGTTGTCTTGAAAAAAGGGCTAACAGCCCACACATTACTGTTTCCAATTCCCTTTCTAGTCCGTTACACTCTGAATGGGAGGAGGGGAGGGAATGAATATAACTAATAGGAGATTCGAAGAACTTCCGAAAAGGTTTGTCACAATTCAATCACACTTCCACACAAACACGTACGTACATCCCCCCACACACAAACACACACACATACTTACAGAAACATGTTCGAGAGTTCCTTCCCAACGCCCCTGAACAATGCCAGCAGCCACAGCGGGGAGAGTACCTGGGAAGGTTTTGGATTTCTTTCATATAATAATACGACTAGGCCTGCAACGAGCACCGCAGCTCACAATCACCGGTGGCACACCACGCACGGGCCGTATTTGTCCATGTTGATTCAGGGGTGTGATTTGCTGGGGAATTCGTGAAAGGCAGAGGCAAACATACTGATGCTGAGTAACTGTGATGAATGAGCGAGATTAAATGAGGTGGAAGTGTGAGAAAGCTGATTATCCCCATCGAATATGCAATGGTCTCGCTATGAGTAATTCCCCGCTCACCATCTCTACTTCAACGGTTCCTATAACCCCCGCAGTCTCCAGCATGTCCCGCCGAATGGCTCACTCTTTAGTTCCTGGCCATGACATGACCATTTGAAACAACGCTCCTCAAGAGATTCCCCCCCCCCGCCATTCCACGACTTCAACATTCGAGAATTCGGACTGGAGAAGGAGAACGAAGCAAAGGATATGGAGGAGGAGGAAGATGAAAAAGAGGCGAAGCAGGATGGAATACTGAGCCGGAGGAGTAGGAATACTATTTTTTCTTAACACCGGCCCCGACCGACAATTATTCACCACCGCACCATACTTGGACCTGTGAGAGACCATAGGAGGAAGCGCGGCTGCATTTTATATGTTTTGGAAACTGTTTGAATGGTTTGAGTGGGCCCGCTCTTCTTCCTCTTGTGATGAGGAATGATTTATCGGGCCGGATTAGGTATTATTATTATTACGCGCTAGCGGCTTCGGATTAAGACGACTCTCACCCTCCCTTTTACCATGGTACATTCACACACACTCGCTGCTGCACACATGATTGTTCTATGGCATCAGTAGCATACATATATATATATATATATATATATATATATACATATGCCGAAGTGAAGCGAGGAAGGGTTTATCGTAAATAGAGACTTTTGATCGGTCATTCTAAATTTATACAGATATAAATCAAGGAAAGAAAGAAAAATTACTATGTGTCTGATTACCCTGCGCCCGTTCATAAATTTCCTCGCCTTGTCTCTCAGTCTTCTTCACCTTCACTCTCAAAGCAACTTCATTCTCTCCCCCCCCCCATCTCCTCTCTTTTAAATGAAGACGTGGCCCTAACTTAATGCTTACATCAGCTTTACACGGCCTATGAAGTGGATTTATACATGGGGCTATGAGCTCTGTGTTTACAAGCTGGGAGAGGGATGAATTAGGTTATGTATAGGACCTCGTTATTAATAACGAGCAAGAGGAGAGCATAGTCAGCCGCCGAGATAAAGAAGAAATCCATTCCCCTGTCAGCTTCTTCTTATTGTTTTATAATTCATATTTGTATGAAAAATAACTTTAATCACGGCACTGCACAGGGTGAGGAGTTGGAAAAAAATGATTGAATGAACCTTATTGAGGAGCTCCAAGGGATCCCATCATTATCTCCTTATTAACTTCACGCTCTCTCGCCCCTATAATTAGCTCTGCCTGGTGGTACTAAATTATATCTTTATTTCAATCTCTCTGGATCACATGGTCTTAAGCACCAATTAGACACAATTCAACTACACCTTATGAAGTAGCTCTACTGGGGTAGGCACTCCGTACTTCAAAAAGTTACCGATGGCCAACTTCCCTGCATCCCGTCCACCTTCACAATAATACGGCCGGACCATCTGTTTCTATAAGTATGCACAGCTGCAGCTGGTGACGGAGGGGAATCCGTTGCGATGGCTCAACATACAGTCTCCCCTGGAGTTCACTCCCATTATTGCTAAAAAAATACGTGGACTTCCGCCACAATCCCAGTGTAAGTCCCCCCTTCAAAGCATGGGACCGGCAAGCATTTTAATTGCATTGATTTTCACCACGACGATGATTCCAATACGGATCCCATTGTATTGATTTTCTTAACACTATCATTATGATGACCGAATTTTAAGCATTGTGAGGGCATTCCACTTTGGAATGCTCAAATGGACGGGTGCATGGAGTTTTGCCTGTGAGACATGGCAGGTACGAGCAGTTTAAAACCAGGGCCAATTACATGTGTAATTACTTCAAATGAATAGCCCTTTCATCCCGTAGAACCTTTTGGCTCCGCCGCGCAAGGCACAGGATACGGAGTTACATGCACAGTATGCAGACACAGCAAAATTATTGTTTTCCCTCCAGTACTGGCAGCGCGACAACTTGTCGAATTCGGGCTAAACATGTTCATTAGTTTTATTTACTACCTTGGAATGAGGGAAACCGGCACTTTGGCTGGAAAAGGCGATCATCAAGCGCAGGTCCGGTAAACTTTTCTAATAATAATCATCAGGCTAACACTGAGATTTAGGGTAATGTAAATTAAGTATCAGGCTCATGTTTGTAAATATCAATTTGAGCGTCTGGTTATGTTGTGCGTGTGTGGAGTAACGAAAGGAAATCATTTGTTGTTGTTAGGCCTCCTCTAGCCTCCTACGTGCACAAAGAGCGATCGTAAGGGTGTGTGCGGCATGGAGAATTTTTTTTCTAAACCCGTTACCGTACATCCATCTCTGTGATGTGTGGTTATCTCTATGCGTGTGTGTGTGTGTGTGTGTGTGTGTGTGTGTGTGTATCTGTGCATGTGCGCGCGCACAAAACCACAAGAATCATTACGCGAGGGCTTTGTACAAGATATGTACTGCATGGCTGGATGAGCCAGGCGGCTCACTATAAATGTTACAGTACGACTCACTATGCATGGTACAGAACAGTGCCAGCCGTCTCTCTTCCTCTCCCCCTCTCGTTATTACTATCATTATAAAGTTATTATGATGGACACCATCGGCTAAACCATTGGTTTGCGCGCATAGTTTTAAGGTCAAGTGTTCCCTCATTTCGGCTGTTGGGGTTCTCCATGCGGCTTTTACATGTGAGGACTCCATGGCATACCGGCTCACTCACAAAAGAGTTGTAATGGAAATAATTAAGGATATAATTTACCCTGCCGTCGCCTAATTAATATTATCCGTAACGGCAACAGTAAACAAAACAACCATGTGTCAGACCCTGAAAATTACGCAGCAATGCCCTCCGTCCCGACCAAACATCATAATTTCCTCCTTCCCGCTAACCAATGGTTGAGCCCAGCATTCTTTGAGTGCACCCAATTCAACTCGTCTGGAACGTCACCGGTAAATCTTCAAGACCTTTCTCCGTCAGCACGACGTCCGTGGCCACCATGAGAGACAGACTGTGAATCAAAAACCCCGTCACATAGGAATATGGAGGGCGACACCAAGTACTTTTATTGCCGAAGGTCTTTAGAAATCTCGGTCTAATCTACAATCTGCAAGTTACTTGTTGAGCTATCACGCCAGGTCATTTGTCTTCGTGCCTGCAGGTGGATATGTCGCATACCTGGTCTGTAACAGTGACGAGAAAAAATCGTGCCATGTGAAGAAAAGCGGTTAAGAAGTGTCCAGGAAAATCCTCATTAAATTATCATGAATGTCCTATAGTGACACGTGATGGTATGCAGCCTCCTGGATATACTCCTTTCCTCTATCACCCGGGAGGAGTAATCGGTAACATAATTATTATGACTGATTTCTAAATTTCACAGCAGTGCAATCACTCATAAAGTCAGCCTCAACTCCACATGCTTTAATTCCTTGTAAGCTTGCATAAACGGAAAGACATTTATGGTCACCCGGGTGGTGGTCTATGTGCGCCTTTCTGCGCTATGGTGTGCTCTGAAACTACTTGAGCGACAGTTTTAAGACCTTATCACTGACTTTACACGGTATTACCGCAAGACCGTCACCTTGGTGAAGAATCTGACCCTCTTAGTGGCTCGTAATCATCTGTTTACGATTTGACGGGGTAGCCATAGTTAGTATTATTTATTGTGAAACCGAGATTGATGCACCGGCTCCCACCATGGTTGTGGGACCACAAGGACATGATGACGATGGTGGGAAACCCGGTAGATTTATAGTCTCATAAAAATTTGGAAACTGGTCTTATTGCACTGGGAAATGTCCTTGTACCAGCTCCGTCCGTGTAGATGCTGCACAAAGGGTAAAAGTCGTGCCGTTTCAAACCATCTTGTATGATAGCCGTGGTCCGGATTCCCTGTCTCTCCTCAGTCCGGACGACAGAAAATTGTGCTCAATTATTTTGGCTCTCTTCCTGGGGGAGCCAAGGCAGTGGAGATAAATTTGGAATGCCGCATGATAAAAGCCAAAGGAAGACAAGCAGAAATACGACTGAAGAGAAGGGCCACAGAACTCTGAGACTCGCACAGACCGAAGGAAATGAGGCACGGAACGGAGTAGCCCAGTAAGATGGAGAACCAAGGGTCCTAGCAGCATCAACAATGACAAGTGGAGAACGAGAGGAAAAAAATCCAGAGGATTCCATTTGAGTCTGTGTGATCTTGTGAGACTGGAAAGACGATTTTTTAACCATGGGCTGGTGAGATTTACATACCATGCATGAATTCATGCAGTTATCCATTGAGCTTGCACATATCCTAATCCTCTCCGTCTTCGGGGAGCGAGGCACTTTACATATGAAGCTCCTTGCTGGCTCACTGAACTTCATCAAATCACACCCGAAGTGGTAAGATTGTTTGGGAGTCTGACAAGTGAATAAGGAGAGAGTAGGTAAGAGTCTTATAAGATGTAAAACGGGAAGAAATTTGACGCTGTTCACAATTTAGGTGTCTACCCATGATTTTCCACGGAGTCCCATCGAGGATTTACAATATCTGCTGATGAGGGGTATAATATCAAGTCCAGTTGCTCCTGCATCATAATGACAATGTCGACAAGTGGTTCCAGAAGCAAGTCGAATTACGCTCCCAGCCTGCTCATCCCTGTCTCCCTCTCACTCACTACGTCATTCTTCCTCCACCACTCTCAGTCTCATCTCCTTTCCCATCACCATCGTCTTCATTATGGTCATCTTTTATTCCTGCGCGAGGATCATGTTTAGAACTGACAAAGCATAACTTTATACAGAAACAGTATGTGAGCAAAATGCTCTGGCTCTGCTCAACATTGTAAATCTTGTTAAGTGTTTTGTAGAATTTTTCCTTTTGAATCTGAAACCAGTACAACATTTTTAGCCATGCTTTTCTACTGCATATAATCTGTCACTATGCATAGTAACTAATGGATTTGCGCATGACAAGTTACTCGGCAACTCGGCAAGGCCCGCCGCAAATGAATTGACTGAGTTACTATTAGCAGTAACTACAACAACCTGTGGCATGCATAAGCTGTGTTGGCAGCATGTAGGCCAAAGCTCCCTACCGGTAGGCTAGTTCTAACCCAAGCTGACCAAGTTGATGGTGGCATATGTAGCACATAATATATAAACTGCGGCCATGAGCATCCTCCACACGGAGATCTGTACTTGGCATCATGCTAACTGACTCGGGAAACGTCATTAAAACAATGCATGCATAAAATACTAATCTTGGGGGTCTGCATAGAGGACAAGTGACAAGAAAATGCTCACTGTGTCCACCTTGATGTCACCATTTACCATGGGAAGTCAGTTGTCCTGGTAGTAGTCACTATGTGGCTGTAATAGTGGTGGCTCTACTAGCCCTTGTAACTTGCCATGTTTTTTGTCGTTCCATCAGTTACTCTCTGCATCGCATTTTAAATCTTCTCTAAAGCCGACTGGTAAGAATATTCTACGGTTTCTTCGTTAATTATGTCATGCATCCGCACGACTCGTACATTTTTATACTTCACCTATTCTCTTTCCGAACTTTATAGTTTTGTGATAATAGACAAGAATAATGAATAATAACATTTTACTAACCTTCACAGAGCTTTAATCTTAAATGCTAATCATCAACTAGAATGGACTTTTAAGATTTATCCTTTGGCTTTTGAAATCAATTGTACCACTACGTGGTGATGCAATCATGACATGAGTACAAATTTATGAAGTTCTGTACGAAAGCCGCAAGGATCCCACGACTGAGAGGAAGTGTCCTTTCGGAAGAGAATCAGATCTTCTGCTACCAGCTGGTCACTACTGCGGCTGAGCCGTCGAAGCTCTGTTCTATAAGCAAACACGCGTGGTGCCACCGTAAGCCTGCTCGGTTACTATGGGGTCTTATTTAAATTCAAATAGCAGCTCCTCCCTTGAACTTTCCTCAAGGCTTTGAATTAGGTGGAGTTAACCGAGCGCTGTCATGTAAAAGATGCAGTGTATCCCGAGCATGAGGATGAACCCAGAGCTTATCCGCCCTGTGTGCGGACTGGTGTCTGGACACCCTGTCGACAGATTTGCGTACAAATGATTGGCGGTAAATGTATGCATAGTAGGGCATTTTCCTCGGCATTGACAGAGCCAATTGAGCATAAATTTTTGTGCGAGGGGAATAAAGGATCTGACAGTGTGAGCGTCAGGAGCTTCTAAGTATGGTGGGTAAAACCAATCAATTCGCAGACTGGTGACGAGACCTTGGGATTAGCATATGATGAGACATTTGCAATAAATTATTCGATTATACAAGATGAGTTGAGTGAGAGAGAGAGAGAGAGAGGGGGAGATAGAGACTGACAGAGAGTGATGCACTGCAGCTGGATTCCATTTTGTGATCATTAAAGGCTTGCTTTAAGGGAGCGAAGAAGACCCTTTTCCAAAGATTATATGCAAACACTACATCGGAAGAATTCTAAGTAGTTCGAAATGACCAACAGCGAAGCCATGATTGAAAATATACGATTACGAGCCGGAACATATTTTGTGATATCTCTACCCCTGTGTTTGTGTGTGTGTGTGTGTGTACTGATTGGGATTTTGTGAGACAGGGGCATTCCTTCGTATTCCGCACGCATACACGTTCCAGTCATATTCTACCGTCGGCCCTTGCAATTAAAAGCTCGGTCTAATTTGTAAACATTTTTCATCACTTAGGAAAATACACTACTGGAGGGGGAGGAGGAGACTGCCGTGGTGAAGGACTATCAGGGGGACTTTGGTTTTCACGAGGATGTTTCACCTCCTGATAATTTTTCTACGTGGTGGTCCTCCAATTGAATGAAACATGCAATTAACATTGTTAAACCCCTCTGCAAGCAAAAACTGAGATGGAGCTGAAGTATCAATTTTCGAATGTAAATTGGCTTTTAATCTAAGCACATATAGGCGCATTCACAGAGTCATTAGAGGCAGTCGGCATCACAGCTCAATCTGAGCGTTTCGTGGCCAGGGAAAAAACTCAAATCTTTGAAGACATGCCAGAGAGTTCCTGTGAGCCATGACCATGAGGTTTGTGTGCACATGTGTTGTGGCAGTTGGGTATTGCTGAACTATACCTCCCAGGTATGGTTCAACACACCTTGTATTTTATTGTACATAAATATATGTCTACATAAGATGCTTTATATGTGAGCATGATGTGAGGCTAAAGTAGTCTATGCACATGGGACTCGACTTCGCATCCCAAACCACTCGAATGATAATATTTATTTTCGTCATTTATCTTTGACCTCTCGTCTTTGAAGCCTAACTTAGCCCTCCGTGGCCACGACACTGCTCTTACCGCAGGGGCAAATCCGTACGTACGCACCGTTGATGATATTAGAAAAATTAAAGCCAATCATGGTAATGGGTAAAAGGAAATTCCAGTCAACTGTTTCTGTAGTGCTTAACGGGAAAATAATGTTGTATACTCTTCACATGGGTAAACATAGAAATCGAAAAAATGAGGAGACAGAAGCCCGAGTGAGGGTCGAAAGACATCCATATGAGGTAGACACATACACACGGTGGCGAGTAAATAACATACCGAGGAGGTGAGCGGCTTCAGCGCGATGAGTGGTTTGTATATATACATGTGTATGCGTATGGATTCATTCGTGTGAGGATGATGCATGTGAACTGAGCGTCAGTGACCGGGTTTCTAGGAAGAGACGGGAGACAATGGATAAATGGTCTGCAGGGTAATGCAAAGAGACACTGAATCGATTTGCTCCGCCGTTCAGGCCATTAAATGAGTAATAAAATACTGTTGTAACGACTTCTGCCTTACTACCGCTTTCTCAGTGGCGTCAGGAGGCAGAACATACTTGAGGGCACACAGCTTTCGCTTTTGGTCAACTGGCTTTCAAATATATTTTCGGAGGCTCACCTCTGGGCGTGCACTTGGGCAAACATGCCTATACGCGTACGTACTCAGAAGCATGTATGTGTGCTAACCCTTTTGCATCCTACTGGAATGTTGACATGTCGGGCATATACGCACTTAAGTGTGCTATGGTGTCTATATACCTGGAGTACATGGTACTTGAAATTGCTCATCGTACATACCCTCTAGCTAATCCGATAGCAAGTAGACAAAAGTTAAATTTACAATAGCTGTTTTACGGTAGTCAGAAGTAAATAAGATTTTTAACGCTAACCACAAGCCCTTTACCACATCTACAGTTGTGAATCCTGCCGTCGCGACGCGGCAGGATGGAAGCATGCTCCGTCAATGAACTTCCTGCACCAAGTCAATCTTCTTCATACAGTCATATCACATACAGTTGACCTCATTAGTAGGCCATGGTCCCAAAGTCACACCATTCAGCGGGAATCTGTGGTGGATACCATGGTAGCTACTGGAAGATTAAGTAGCCGAAACGCCGTAATCTGAGCAAGGGCTTGAACCCGTTAACCTAGTTAGTTTGGGTTTTATTAGACGCGTAACAAGAAAGACGGATCATTTCAAATGTATGTTTCTTTGATAAAAGTAAGGATGGGAGACAATACCATGGTTTCTGGCGGTGAAGTCGTTCTCGTACATGGCAGTTCCACCACCGTTGCCCCTTTATGTGCTTCAAGGTAATGTACCTTTGCTTCTGAGCCACTTGTAAAACGCTCGGTACTCTGCCGATACATGTGAAAGAGGATGGAACAAGGGAGAGAGAGAGGGAGTCTTAGGACCACCAGAAAAATGTTACGATCCAGACATATAAATCAGACAGCGTCTTTATCCTCCACGCAGTATCTCAGCCACGCTGGGGTTTTTCTTTGATTCCTCGCCTTTTCTTCGTTGCTCTCCTCCGCATCTTTCTTACACGTTTCAAATGAACCTCGCAGTACCAAACTTATCCAGTCGTCGTCATAATCCACAGTCCGTTTTCCTGCTTCGATTTGAACATCTTATGCATAACCCGACGAGCTTGGGATCTCCCGTAAAAGAGGCTGATCGAATGAACTCTGGGGAAGTCGCAGCGAGGCATATACATGTATCCATATATACAGGACATTCTTAATGTGTTGAAGCCCATGAGGAACGTGGGCCGAAAATCCTCGTATATGACGTATGTGTTAAAACAAACCCAGACGCGTTCGGCCAACATCCTTTGGATACAATGTAATAGTATTGGTGTTAGGATTGCGGGCCGACTGCCGTGGTACATGTTGCCGTCGTCGTCGTGTTTGTGCTCGGACCCTTTCCTTGACAAAGGCTGGAAGCTGGAATTCTCGAGTAAAATCATGAGGAACATCTGATGTACTTCCAGTACTCAAGATAGAACATCTCTACATCACCTGTTGTGAAATTATTGTTGGGAATTAAATAATGGGGGAAAATTCCCAAAACCCCTTAGCCCCCTTGTGGCTAGTGCTTACATACATAAATGGTTTCTCCACAATCCTGCTATCCTCCTTATCGTAGATACGATGACAGTGGTTAGCGGTCATTCCCGAGACTCTTTGTCAAATCTGATCAAACCAACCATTTCGTCAATTAAGATATCCAACACCGCCATCCCAAAAGGGCTATCTGCAGTCCCCATAACAATGGGTCAGTCATACTGCCCTCCGTGTACGACGAGGCTACTATACTTATACAGATCTAAAGATCATCCCAAAGACATACCTGCGTAAATTAAAGCCTTGGCCAAGCGTTAACTTTCACATTCTTGCTCGTGTCCTTCGATGAGAGTAAACCTTTCCGGATGTTTTAGGAATCGGCAATCGACCCAAGAGTGTAGTAGTAGCAGTTGTAGTATGCTACCTTGAAAATGAATGGGTAGTCATTTGCCCCCTCACCAAGGCAGAAGCCTCTGGTTGTCAATGGAGAACGAAAAAAATACCGTCCACCAGAACCTTTAGTTTACACATTAAATACAAAAACACACACCAAGCTACGCGTAGGTTGAAAACACTGGCACTCCATCATGAGGCACAGGAAGTTTTAGCAGCTCCATCCCTATGCTATCTAATGCTGAAAAATGTAACACAAATGTAGAACCTTATCGTAATAATGAGTTTAGAGATACCGTAGTTTATAAGTGGAATTTATTTCCCTGTAGCTTACTTTCCCCATAGCTCTCACCGTCATCATCATCATCAGCATGTTTACAGTCAGGTGCCAGCGTGGTCTTGGAATGATGAAGGTGAGTGAGTCCAGGTTACTTACAATATGTATGTGCCACTTTGAGTGCATTTCACGTCTAGGATACGTACAGCATACATATAGGCCGGATATACACTGCGGGGTTATAGGTCTGAAGGCTCAACCTGCTGCCGATATGGATTCCATGCGGAGGTACGTTAATATTTTGTTCACGGTTCCCCCGGTGGAACATAGAAGCGGCTTGAGTACATAGATTAAGAGAATTGAAAAGAACAAATGATGTACCGAGTGCGGAGAGATGCTGACCATTTGTCATAAAAAGAGCCGAGTCACGGATGGTGCGACATGAATTTTCGATTTTCTCAAATCAAGCACTGCTCCAACACGTTAAGCTTCGGCATTCTCTTCCATCTCCTCCAACTCCTCGGCCTCCAGTGACAGGATTTGGACTGTAAACTTTGAAGATAAACTCGCCTTATTAATCCAAGTGCCGTCAGATCATAGTGTGTATGTGTGTGTGCGTGTGTGTATGTGTACTGGTGCTTCTATACGGGATGCCGCGTGCGTGGAGTAGTATTGAGTAGTTGAACCCAATGGAGTATTCGTACCAGACGCCATGCTAAGCATCCTCAGAGGATATTTACTAGTCATGGAGTAGAAAACAAAGCTGACGGAGTCTCTCTCTCTCTCTCTCTCTCATCCTGAGTGTAACATCTTCTCGGGTGAATAAATACATACTCACCGTAAATCTGTGCAATTACATGTACAGGCTCAGGTATCCACCGTTGTAGACGTTTACTACGCAGAGATATTACATCCCACCAGCGCAAGCACTATACACACAGACACACATACAACACTTTGACGCTGCTGGATTCGCCTACTTCAACCCGACAGCTTACAAATCCACTTCTCTCTCTCTCTCTCACCCTTCCCATATACCGTCTTTCTCTCGCCCTCACGGTTGTGTCTTGAGTAAATTCCATAATCCGTTATTATACATTATGATGAGGAGCTTTGGGAATATTATGAACAACACATTAGTGTGTTACACGCATATACACACAACCGCTGTGTGGACACACCTACAGAAGCTTTCAAATTGTTCACCAAACAAACAGCGTTTTTGTGTAAATTTATTTGATGTCGACGACAGGGAGGTTTTTGGCTGGGAGGAGGAACAAGTGTACGTCGGTTGTAGTCATGGGTGAGTTTGCATCTACTTTAGGCATGTGTGCTTCACCGCCTGTCTCATTGTTGTACACGGTCACATATGCGGTGGAACTCGAGCTGGATTTTGGGTACATGAAAATTTGTTAAATAAGCCGTTCTCACATATTTGAGTACATTAATCAGGAGTGTTCACCAATCGTCGCTGCGCACACGCGCACTAGCATCCACAGACACACTTTAGTGGTGCTCACACACTCATAGAATGAAAATGACTACCCCGTTTTCCCGACATATTTGTTGCTCTGCTCTGCTAAGAAGTTTGTATACAGGGTTAAGGAGAGGAGCGCAGCGGTAATACACTACTAGAGGATGATGATGAAGAGGAAGGGTACGGAGCTCCTGACTTCTTATTATGACAGGAAGAGAGGGAGACAGAGGAGGCCTACACTAGAAGGTGATAGCTGGATATTAAAGAGAAAAATGGTATTTTGCCTGTCGGTGTCTACGTCCACCTTCTTTAACTTTCAACCCTTGCTCACTTACTCATTCACTCACTCAGTGGCTAAGACACGCAAAAGACAAACTTTTCGGCACTTGAGTTTGAAATTCATCTCAGGATTTCGGTTGGAGAGAAAAAATTAATTTGATTCACAGCAGTATCATATCAGATGGTTCAGGACGTGATGGAGCACAGGCGGGACTCGTGCAGCCTCACCACAATCGTTAGCCGATGCTACCACCATTCCGTATTTATCGCTTTCCTTACACTCATCCCTCCGCTCGAGAAATCCAAACAAGCTTTTTCCTTAACGATTCCACATTCTCATTGTGCAACCATCACTGCTACCACACACACACACACACACACAGTCGTACAAACACACGATCATACACACACACAAAATGTTACTATTTCTCAAATGAAATACCCAGGCTGATTTTTACTGATATTTCCTTGAACGTGCCACCACTACCTAAGCCTTCTGGCAATACACCGGATATTCCATTAACATGGTCAGCTGTGTGTTCACATTTTCGTTGAATGGTAGCAGGTACTGGAACTATAACTATAACAATAACTGGAACTATATAAAGGATTATCGACATTATTTTGAATACTAACTTAGGTCCTTAAATGCTCAAATATTTTGGCATGCAAAAACTAAGATGATAAACAGGGCCTAAAGTTGGTTAATAGGAAGCCTACCTTCGCAGAATTATCATCAATTACTAACAACTAAACTTTACTACTCAATAACTGGACCGCTTGGGAATGCAAGAAAGTTGGGCACACCTGAGCTCATGAGTTGTTGGAAATATGTGTTGAGGAGTTTCGGGCGAAGCCAGAAATGACGTGTGTAGCCAAGCCCACTGGGTAGTGAATGCGTGAATGAAATGACAACGAGAAAGGTGCGGGAGCGTTGGAGATTCTGCATGCATCCGAGTGGTGAGTCAAAGGAAGTGTTGGAAAATCCTTTTCTCTCCCTCTTAATAATTCATTAGGATAACTGCACGGTGAACATAAAAGGTGAGCTGCAGCACAGACCAAAATCTTGGGCCCCAGCTTGACTTTTTCAACACTGTATAATGGAAATAAATGGCATGGGAAGGCGAAAAGGGTATAGATTACGATACTTCAGCTCTCACCTAATCTATCTATCAGACATAGCACTCGTAACTGCCTCCTCCATTCCTCTTCCAGTCAAATAAGCACTAATCTCTCTCTCTCTCAGACTAACTGGTCATGAACGCTGAAACCCTTATAGCTCTGTATAGTGCGCGTACAACAACTCAGAGAGCGTGCCTGGCAGAATATGTGAGCGCATGCATACTCGTCACTGAACACTAGCCATCACTTTCCCGTGCGTTTCTCAACAAGTTGTCTAGTAAGTACAGATATATAAATATATACATATATACACGGTTACACAAAAAACTAAGGTGTTGCTCAAAAAATTGATTCTTGCTCTTACTCTTGGAACAACAATGGCACAGTATTAGTAGTTGCGTCTTGGAGCGCACGTCGACGGGGAAGTAGTAAATATCCTTTACCTCGAATTTTGAAACCCTTTTTGACCACTAAAACCATTCATCAATTAATCTCTAAGAGGAAGTGGAAAGATTTAATCAATGTATAAAGGAGACCCTCCGACGTGTTCTTGTTGCATTGGAGACGGTAGCTAACTTATCAGGACTGCAGATTAAATGACAATATCAAATGACAAAGTGTGTGCCGTCTTTTTCTGACGAAGGTCAAAATGTCTAACCGAATTGGATGCGGAAGGAGGAGTTCCTACCGTGGGACAAAAGGAAAACACACTTTTCCTATATTTTCGGGTGCATGCAGTGGATTTGGTTTCCTTGTATCACCGAACGCGCTTCCACTTTCTCACTACTCGCTGCCCGGTCGAAGAATCTACTTGTCAACATGGAGCCACAAATCTCAATGCAATTTTCATACTTTGTACCACATTTTCCCCCCTGGAATAGCTAAAAGTTGCGAGACTCCAATTATTGCTAGGGAGTGAAACTATGTGGAAAGACGGTAGGACTGACCAGGTTAACTTACTCACGACCAGAATTGACGTGAGGTGGTAATTCGACTTCAACCACTGACACTAATCTATTCAAAGCTGTTTGGTCCTGACACCAACTATAAGGTGAGGCAGGTACTGACATACAGTTAGCATCGCTGGTGATGAGGAGAAAAATTTGACATTTTACCCCAGGAGTGGTTATATCTATGAAATGAACCCAGACGTATATATATATGTCAGTCCCATTGTAACATAAAGAACGACATCGACTACCGAGTTAAGGTACAAGGATACCTCATGTCTCCGTCATGTTCCTTACGATCCCGTCCGTCTCTCCTCTACCCCCTCTCCTCGTCAAATGTGTGCCCCTTTGAAGACGTCCTGATTTGTACAGAAAATCTTTGAGGAGTTTGCGACGCTAATTACTTTTGGGCTGTAGCTACTTGAGCCACAATATTCTCGTTGCGATATTCTTGCCTATTATGCATCATTCAAGATATCCGCATCCAAAATCTTGCTCTTGGGCCTGTCAAAGAGAGCCAAACTGGTCTAAAGGTTTATGACGATAAAATACAATAGTCTGTGCGTCTCATGACAGTTGACGAGTTCACAAAGGCAAAAGTGCATTGGCACAACAACTGGGGTGGTCACCAAGGCTCAATACACATTCCATGGTTGGGTACAATGATTACCGTTTAAGGACTGCTCCGCTTTCAATTAGCAACAATAGTAATAACACCAGCACTACTCAAACCTAAGGTAATCCAAAATAGTCATAAAAGTGTAAGAAGGATGTAAAGGGCTAATTTGAAAATGATTTAGGCATTCATAAAACAGCCGCGTTCCTGGCCATGGCGGGAAAGCACGGAGGATCCAATGATAATTGCTTGTCTGAAGCTAAACGAAGTTGGTTAGGACAGCGCACGTCATGCCGCACCGTCCAAATTTTCCCCTCATTACGGTTTGCTATTTTCATTACTTATTTCAACGGGAAAATAGTTTTAAAGGCAATTGTAAATATACTGCGTAATTATGGGGGAAGATATCCTCTTGAGGAAACAAGGTTCTCCACTTGTCAAAACAGGATCATTGTGCACGGCTGTGGTAAGAACCATGGCAGTGGACGCCAAAGATATGCATCATGGTAGGATAAATAATTTGACGAGTCTGAAGTAGTAATTCATATTATGAACACGGAAAGGATCTAAGGCCACTGTCCATGTGTGTAGCGCAAAGTTGTCCTGGCATCATTTCATGTCTTCCTCCTATCTCAAACGTGGACTGGCAAATCCATCCCAAGTGAACGGACATATCGTATTGTTCTCCCACAGTCGCATCTCTTGTGCACTCAACCATGGTTCACATAGGATGAGAGGATTACTAAAGCAAGCTAGTCGGTCTGTTCAGGTGTACACACACACACACACACACACACACACACACATCACACTGGCCGCCTCACTGCAAAGCTATCATGGAAGATATGCCGACTAGCAGTAACAGAGACCAATAATGGTGATGAAGTTAGCCGTACTTTGTAGCCTCTACTGGTTGTTGTTTGTGTTCTAGACAACTATTGAGATTCCCGGTATGCACGTAAGGAGAATAGTAAGTGAGTGGTGCCAACACAGCAAACCAATCGTGTGGGTGTCCATGCATAAAGCCTGTGTGTTACTTCCCTCCAGCTTCTTCCATTAGCTGATAGTCGTGCATTGAACAAAAATATTTAATGAAGCAAAAAATATCTTGTTAAAAGGCAATGGGGGGTTGACGTACAGAGGAAAAGAAGCGCGGACGTGTACTGCTGTAAGTACATTTTATGTATGTCACATATGAGTTAAGGGACTACTCGCCACGACAGTGGGAGAGAGAGACTGCGGAGTGAGTGTTTGGCCTAACCTATGTCAAGAAACTCAAATAGGAGGAGATGTGGGGAGCATATCTTCAGAGGTTGAGGGCCAGTAGAGAGAGATACTAAGGTGCAGTAACAGCAATAACCCTTTGAAATTCCAGGGTCAATTTTAGTAGCATAGTACGCACGTTATTTGTGCGCTGAGAGGAAGCCTTCAAACTCACGTTGGGAATTTATGCGCAATGAAAGAAAGATGACGGCAAGTGTTTGTTTGGAGGTAAGCGTATTATCCAAGCCTAAAAAGAAGTTTTCTAAAGTGTAAAGTAACCGTTTGGAGTAAATTTATTTACTTCCTCTGTCATCGTCAGTTTAGATGGAGCGACGATACTATAATGCCCTCTCTCACAGGCTCTACTCATCCACCATCTTCTCTGTATGCTACTTACGTTCTGGAGACCACCTCACCCTCAAAACTCCTTGCCCATGATGCCTCCTCATCCTCTCCATAGTGAATCATGTACCATTGAAAATTCTCCAGTTTATTTGAGGGCTTAACCCAAACAATACTATTGTTGAGCAGCCTACAGCTGGAAGATTTCATGATGTAATGGTGATGCTCAGAAGTAACACCATTCTTATTTTTTTCATAATGACATCCGAAAAAGTAGGGGATCCCTAGGAGTTTTTCTTACCAATATCCATCTCTAAATTCAAGAATAAAAAGAGGTTCATGACCGCTTGAACTAGTGGTATTATGGCACTGCTTACAAGCTCTCGAGTTGAACATCATTTCCTTGCTGGCTCCACGGTGCAGATATGAAGCGAACCTAGTATTTATCCTCTCACGTAGAGATGTGCAAAAGTATTTCTGATGGAGGAGTTACCTTGGTGGACATGTATAGATAATAACCAGCGTTAGTATTCCTCCGGTTACCTTTAACGACTTGCCCATACGTGGTAACTGCATTGGCAAATAGTTTCTTAATAATCCCCCATGCTCATCCTAAGTCGTCTTAATTTTCTTGGAATTCAGGTGGAAGTCATGCACTTGAGTGTGCATGTGTGTATGTGGATGTGGATATGACAACGGAAAAAAAGCTGTAGAGATAAAGATACATGCCACACCGGGAAGTGCGGTACAGAAATGCTACAGAGCAAGTTCACAGGGTGACCATGAGCATGAGGCTAAAACAGGGGGATCGCACTTGAGTGAAATGAGTCACATATACAATGTGAAATGGAGGAGAATCGAACTCACAGAGCTCCGTACATCATTGATTGAGGGAGGCAGTCCCAAGAGTTTTACACCGTCTCCATACTACTCGTTCTGATATCATCACTACTGTCATGTTCGATTTACAAGCGTCTCAATACGTCCTAGTGGAATGATCTTACTCAGTCCAATGGCGAAGTTGACATGTCTCCTCCTGCAAGTCTGTGAGTGCGGGACAGAGTCGACATATTCTGTATTAAAAAATCTGTACAAGTGTACAATGGAAATGTCATATAACCTGTTCGCTTGGTTAGCTGGTAATGAGAAGTCATTAAATACGTTAAATGACGGGAAAAAACGGTCCGACATGTTGAGTTTCAGCCTTGTACATGTGTGCGTAAGTGGGGACGTGAACGTGCGTGTGAGCGTAGTATGTGTGGAGGAAAATGCTTCAGCACCAGCTTCTCATGAGTTTAAGTGCCTTGTGCTTACCAGTGAATTAAGTGTCCAATGGAGACGTGAAAAGCTTCAACATATTATAACTCAGTTTGATTTTTCATGGGGCTTTTCCTAGCCTGCACTAAGAGTGGAACGATGTCTGTTATGTGATGAACCATGTCGACTTTGCTGCCTGCTCATCCTACGAGTGCCCCTATACTAGCAGAGATAAAAGTTTTGGGCTCTTATTGACCAACTATTTAGCGGGACATGGAGGGTAGTGTGTTAATTTTTTATACAAACAAGCGAGACGAGACAATGTGAATGAATTTGATTTGGACAATATGAATTAATGGATAGAAAAGTGGTAGTGGTGGTGGTGGTGGTGGAGGTGGTGTGGAGCGACAACCAGTCTGTCTCAGCATATGCTGTGTAACCTTCTGTCTCTATGGTGTACAAGCCAAATGCATCCATCCCTCAGCTCTACGCACTGGGATTGGTCACAAGAACGTGGATGAGGCTGAACATGCATCTAATGACGATGATCATCATCAACATTTTAATAGAGAAATAAAACTAAAGACCTGAACAAATATGCGACAACTCTGCATTTTATTGTGGCGGATTCATATTGTTCTCCGCGATCTTTCGGCACCCGCAAGCGCTTCATTCGTTAATTCGTCCCGTCCTTCTTCGTTGTCACAACAGTATCAAGTGTCAAAGACTTAGAAGACTGGGTAACACTTTACCCAAATCCTGCAGGTTTCGTAAAGGAATTGCTACTAATTACAGCATTACACCCGGTCGTACAAGCCACTATAGGGAATCAGACCTGTTGTACAGGCTGAGATAGCATACCCACCAGATTTTCCATCCCTTTCATATGAATTTATGTACCACTAGCTCCAAATTAGATGAAGTACATGTTTGAGTATGCGGGAATGCAACGGATCAATAAATATCTGCTAATCACTTCCTACTTTGCTCCCCAAAGGATTCAAACCGAGTGGTAGAAATCAGAATGAAAGTGTCGTAATAGGTTTGACAGATCACCACTAGACTATATTATATATTACTTAACTTACCACATACTCCTACCAATTCATACTCACTTCCGCACTCTCAGCAGACTGGCTGAACGGCTAACAGAACGGAGTGAGTATCATAAAAACCTGCGAATCCCCTGCTGTCAGAGCTTTGTCTTAATTGGATTATAGCTCACTAACAGTGTATGATACAGCTGCGGGAGTTGGAGTGGGCCCAGATTGCTCAGGCGCGCATCATGCTGTGCTTCCAGATGGTCGTTCTACAGACCACACAGACGAAATGAGGCGGACGTCAGGCTGAGTAAGTCGTAAAACGCACGAGAAATTCAGCCGACACTCCAAACGAAGAAAGGTTATTACCACAGCTAAAACTCCAATTTCCATTAATTTTCCCTCAAGTCACGGTCTCCTCTGACCGGTACATAAATATGTTGGCACATGATAAACGAATTAATTAATTAAGGTCTAAGTTCGATTCCGTCTGGCAGTGTAGCAACTTTTCTCCCACAATCCACTTCGAGCCAGTAATAGTTGGAAAATGTTGGTGGCACTTTTTCAGTGGAGATGTAAGAGGTTGAACTGCATCGGCAACAGCAACCGCACAGACAGGTAGTGCAGCATGTTCAAGAAAAGTAGTCGATAAAGCCCGATTTTTTGTACCGCTCACACAGCTGAGCTATAGATGTAATAGTAGTAGTAGTGAAACCGGTGTTCAATAAGGGAAAGCATGAAAGTTAGTCTTGGTATGCTGCTTACTTGCATATAAAATTAAGTATTCTCAACGGATTTCATGGCGATCAGCATATAGTGCCTATACTAACTGCCTTTGAATTCGATGGGTGGGTGAGCATTTGATGATGGTATTTCAGCACTGGGCAGGCTGACAACAGGATTCGGAGTGGGAAGGAACGAATGAAAGAGAAGGGGTTTTAACGTTCAAAGTAAATTTACGATTCCAGATTTGTTCCCCGAGGTTAATTTATTCCTGGCTGATCGGAAGATTAACTTCAGTTATTAATTACTAATAGAACCAATAAGTGAGCAACGTTAACGGCCACATTATAGGTCAGAACTGAAATATTTCCCTCATGTCGAGTGTACGCAACCAGTATACCCTCATCTGCCGCATATGAAGCGTATACCAGTTCAAAACAGGAGGTGGGAATAGACTTTATTCGTGTTTATCTTGTTAACATAGGTAAATTAGGGATAAAAAACACTGAGCACCCCAGTGCAATCCAACTCATTTATGCCTGGATTCCCATTTGTCTATGTGAACCCTGGTAACGGTGATTCCTAGACGGCTTTAAGCCAGGGTCACACAGTAACATTTTCCTCACATGAAATACATGTTTCACCCTTCACTTCCCCAACAAATACCAATAAAAGTTTCATTTTTGTGATCGGGAAATATCATTTCATGAATTGCATCATGTTTGTAGTTTCTGTCATAAATCATGTTTCATGCTCGCAATTGGTTCGCAGAGAGCACACCGTATAGTGGCGCGACTTAACACCCCGGTATCTTACTCGCGGGATCGTCTTATTTCAATTTATGCTTATTGGAAAGAATATATCCAAAAGTATTTCATCGTGTACAGAGTAGTGCATGGCATGTATATGAAACACAAATTGCATGAAACAACCATGTGCAAGAGATGCTAACTGAAATAAAAATACTGCACGCCTAGCCAAGTGACTGCTACTGTTCACAACGCTGTTCAGCTACCACAAACAGATCCAGTCCGTCACAAGTGATAAAAAGACATTATGTAGAGATATTTACCCCAATGGAATCTTCCCACTATTTTTGAAAACTTGTTAAACTTGCGACAAAACAGCGCCCATAGAAAATATTGCATTCGATTCGACAACAAATCCATGACGCGGGGAATATCCCGAAAAGAGACACTACCTCTGAATGCAGTAAGGAGGCATGCAAATCCATTATCACAATCAAAATAGTTATGGAATGTCTGGTCATCTTATAATGCCAGAATGTTCGGTGGAAAAGTCCTTGACTCGAATAAAAATACGTGGTCATATCTTACGACGTTAGCGGTATGATATATATGTATATATATTAGTACAAAATTTCATGACGATATAATACTAAAAAAACGCACCGACCACTGAACTTGAATGAGAACTGAAGCATACTTGACTGACATTGACGACGACGACGAAGACAACGACAACAACAACAATGATAATCAGAATGACGGTAGCGTGAAATATGGTATCATGCGTGAATAATTATTTCAGTAATAATAACAATGCTTTACCGTGTAGTATTCAACTACTTATCAGTTCCTTATATCTTCTATGTCATAACATTGAGGAACTGAGGTGTTTGACGCTATACGCACATCCAAACCAACAAGAATGGATGATTCAATTCATGTGTGTGTGTGTGTGTTAGTGTTTGATGATGATAACGATGAAGAGGTAGTGCTGTTATTGTATAGACCATTTTATTATGACGCTTTTCCAAGACTTAGCAGTGTAGCACCATCACCAAGGTATTTTAAAATTCTACATAGGTCAGATATATTCTTCATAAAGTTTCAGTAAACAGAGGTGCGACCAACGTCCTTTCCGTCAGCAATGTACGTTCTCATTCAGTCTGTACGCGGCGTGACGCGGTGCGGCCCCTCTCAATGATCTCTCTCTCTCTCTCACCCTCTGTACATGAAATTCCCCTCAGGTATATGGAATAACTCAGGGAGAGAGGGTGAGAGAAGGAGATGGTAGCAAGTGAGTGAGTGAGTGAGTGAGTGAGTGAGAGACAGTAATAAAATCGTACGAGGAAAGTCACTTTTGGAAGTCCCAATCTCTCAGAATTTTATGACAGCCAAGTCCAGATTAGCATGTTTGTTGTATTTTAATTTAATTGCTACACCTTCACAGCCCCTACAGTCATTCATATTTAATTTTGCGTTCGGTAATAAAAAGTCTTTTATTTCCCAACTAGTTTCTCATGTAATTGTTTTCAAATAACACTTAAGTTGTAGTCGAGCCCACCCTATGACTACTCGCATTCAAACACTCACTCATGCCTGGGATATGTATGTATATGGTTACGCTCATATGTTCCGCCGATATAGCTATATATATATATATATACCGAAAAACTTGTACTAGTGCCGATAGTGAATAGTTATCTGATTGCCCTCTGATAATAGACTCATTTGGAGCAGGAGTTGTTATAAAGAAAATGAAGCTGAAGGATGTTGTGCGTGCGTCTGAGCGTTTGTGGTAGTTTGTCATTCACCTGTTCAAAGGTGGTAATGTAGGCCGTGATTATTATTACAATCTAGTAACAACTTGAGCTATCACTGCTGTAAATTTTGTCCTGACTCATTCAGAGAGTTCCTTGATGAGAGCGCCTAAAGTGAACAGCCTCTGTCAGTCTGTAGGAGTCCCGGGCCTGGAACTTTACATGAGTAAAAGCGTTTTTACCTTTGGAGAGACACCGCCTACACGAAGGGCGAGTGAGGTCAGCGGTGACAAATAGTGGCCAAAATTACAAATCAACCCACGAATGACCTACTCAGGCCCCTCCGTATACTGCTATTTAGCAGAGAGTTGAGAGAGGGGTCTCTTCGGGCGGTGGAATTTCACAGGTTCAAAAAAGTCTCTTGAGAAGATCTTGACCGTTGGATTTTAGTCGTCATTTGTATCAACATTTGTTCCCCCAAGAAGCCACCTCTCCAACTCCAGGTGATATTTTCTTGTCAATTTCTGTGAAACTCAAGAACCCTCGGGAAGTAGTGGGGAAAAAGGTTATACGGCAGTGTGATATTTTATATCCTGAGGTCAAAATAGGAAGTATTACCAGGGAGTAATGCCTGACACTCTGCTGTACACCTACTAAACAAATTACTTTTGCCCAAAGTGTATTCCAGACTGTACACAGAGAGCAATACACTGGTCAAAGTCAAAATCCCGTCCGACATTCCACAAGTGTACATTCTAAATATGAATTCGGTGATAGCAGAAGGTATAGAAGGGAAAAAACAGAAAACGCTATTATAGCTTCTTCTCTGCACGACCAATAATCAACACATGCCCACACATCAACCCATGGAAATGAATGAGTCCTAATTTTCCCATGACTTCTCCACACTCGGACAGACACTGGGACTCATACTCAAATTCACGCATTCGTACAGTAAGTAAAAGATATAAGGTAAAGAACAATTGGGAAACACTTGGTAGGGTGACGAAAGGCTTGGATTATGGTCCAGTCAGACATTTTAAATATGGAAATTACAACATCGCACTGGAATTGTTCAGAACAGCCGGTGTTAGAACGTGTAAAATTACGAGGAGTAAAGGGAGAGAAAAAAACTGTCAGGACAAGCAAGGAAGGATTCTGCGTGAACATAAAGTGATCAAGTTCAAGGTATATTTATACGCTATATTTGCTGACGAGCTGGGTCCCTCGTAATGAATGGTTTAATGTCAAATCAGTAGTAGTGGGAAGCACTGTTTCTGTTTACCACAACGACGGCAATTAATTCGACATGGAGACTAAACTCCTTTCACCTACATCCATGCTCCTACAGACCTACACATATGAGCTCCAATCATGTGAGCTTCCCGTTGTGGTTGAGCTCAAATACATGGCGCAGATTCAAAGTACATATCAGCTGGCTGGGCTATGACTATGTCTATGACAGGACAGAATGAATGAAATCCTTTTCCCCTTCAGTCGTCTCCGTAGTTCACACTACAATCAAGCACAAAGGAGCTAGTGGACTCCGGCTTCCGCTCTTCGAATGACCCGTCTTTGTCCACGTTGTAAAAGACAAAGTAGTTTACACTCAGGCATATAGAACATGAGCAAGACGGATACTTTTGGAACGTAATAAGTCAAGTGATTAAGTTGTACAGAGGGCACTCAATACACATTTCCAAGTTTTGAGTGAGAGGACACACCACACCGTTTGGAAATAATTCCAGAGGAGTCCCTTGTGGATCTACCTATTCCACCTATAATGGAGGCGGCGGATTCGCCGCCAGACAAAATGCACGAGGGATGTTGAGAAAGAGATGAGAAAGGGGATAAGGAAGCTGGAATACTTAAAGGGATCACTGCCATCTAACATAATGATGACAAGACCAACAGAAACAGATATAGAGTGAGAGAGGCAGAAGTAAAGAGAGGAGTTTGGAGGGGTGACACAAAATAAGTGGGTGAAGTCATGTTATTCCCGACGAATTCGAGCCACACGGGCGCATTCGCACCAATAAATACATTCTTTCTCCGTAACCTCTAACAACGTAATTCCACTCGGATTTGAAACCCAACCGAGAGTGCGTTGACAGGGTGTGAATGGTGGAGAGCATGTACAAGGTTGACGAGTTTGCCTTACGATGCACGGTGTCCAGTGTCTCAATTAAACTGGGGCGGATGGACACAAGCCTGGACACCGTGAGCTTAAGAGTGGACCCCATTAGTGTACGACCAAGGTAAGTTGTTGTGAGGGGACAGTAAAATGTATGGGCGAACCTAGTGAGAGAATGAGGTTTCAATGGAGCAAAGCTCAGTTGAGTTTTTCTGAAAAACAAAGCAGAGATTCCAGAATCTGTAGGAGGGCCTTTCCTTCGAATTACAAAAATGCTTTACAGCCTCGGCGTGGTCATAAAATTTCATTACACCTGAATGCCGAACTGTATACCTACACTAACACACGAGACGCGCACACACCCCGACATAGACACACACACTCCAGCACATACACTAGCACCGAAAACTAACCGTGTTATGCCATTACCTTGCTATAATATTCTCGTACTACGAGCTGCCGTGTACGGAACGGTAAAAGCCCTCATGTGCGTCTCCCTTCATCAGTCGTTCACTTTTACTTCAACACAGTGGCCTCACTTCCAAGACAATAACAAAGCTAGGGAATTCTACATACCATCCCACCAGCCAGCCTAATAGTCGATGCTAATAATAAAAGTAATAATATTCTCACACTCGGATCTTCTCTGGTTAACTCTGGTTCTTCCACCTCAGACGACACACGCATCCACGAATATAGGCTTTGCAATATGTTCTGTGTAAATTCTAAGGATTTTAGTTTGTGCTGTGTGGTCAACAGTAGACGGTCCACCGTAGAGCTAACTAGTACGTCGCACTGTAGCAGGGATATGAAAGGCAAAAGTACAAGACAATGGTTGAGGTGCTCATACTTCAAAGCTTAAGAAATAGCCGCGTGGACTTGGGAACGACGGCTACCAGTTCATGTCTCTCTCTCTTTGAAGTGTCTCTGTCTCACTTTATCCCTACCTCGCCCCATGGGCCTCCTATGTGAACATGTATACATATCGTGTCTTCGGCTTCGCGCGTACCTTTAGTCCGTTTACCTTTTACTTTAAACTCTAAATAACACTCTTAAGTAGCCCTACTTTCAAGCATATCTTGAGCCAAGTTAAGGAAAATTTCAATTCATCCAGGAATCGCTTTACAACGGCAGACAATGCGCCAGGCAGGCAAAACCGTTCGTCCGGCGCTTTAGACAGCCTCACGCAAGCACAGGTACGCACACCGTGGTAGTATAGCTGAGAGTATGCTCGTTGGCTGAGTGGTTGTTGGTGGATGGCTGGATGGCAATGCCACCGCGCGGCTTGAGATAACATGCATATACATGCGTCGGAAAAACTTGCTTCAAAAAGTCTACTTTAACACCCAGTCGTGTGAAAATACATAGGTTTTATGCCGACGGTCGGAGTTGAAAAAACTTTCAGGGCAGAGAGCGGCCAAACCGCACCTGCTCTTTCGATAGCGTTTTACACTTTTCTTCACTTTTAGAGTCAAATCTTGTATTCATATTTGTCTTCCTTATCTACCCTCCCCGTCAATTAAGCAGCCTGTAACACACGCTTCCCATGATTGCGGGAAGCAACTTTTTAATTTCTTTCAGCTCTTCCAAAATTTCCTCTTCCTCCACCTACTGCGAGTTCCAGAGATACTAGAATTTACTGGAGGCAGTATGACTATTGTTGCCTTAATTTTCGACTCCTGGGAACACTGTAACACTGACTCGTCCAATATGGATGAGGCAATCAGAGGAACTGGACACAGTCCATGCATATACTCCCCTCGCAAAGGGTCCATTCTAGTACCCACGTGCTATTTCTATAGTTCAGGAAGGAGGGGAGTTGAGAGCATTGCCTTAATACTTCGAACGCATTATGCCAACAGTATATGATCTTTAAAGAGTACGCTTCTGACAACCAAAGTAATGGGAGCCTGACACTTACTTGTTGTCGATGTTCATGTGGCGCCTGTATGGACATTGAGTCCCAGCTTGTGGGAGCCTCGAAAAAGCGGAACGGTCCGAAAACCGCCCGCTTCCTCTCCGCTGCACCACAGCTTCAGTGGGCTCGGGAGCAAAATTCCCTTGGTCTCCTACTTGTCCTCTCACAGTTCCTCGTCACGCTCGGCACTTGTGTGAACACGGAACTGCCAAACATTTGATCACTCGTGTACGTAATATCTCGGCCGGTGAGTGTCCTTAGAAGAAAAAACAAATGCTTCAAAAATTCCGCTACTCCAAGTTTGTCGTTTCCAAGAACAGAACAGACAGTGTTGACAGCATACACTTTTTCTACACCAAGCACAAACACATCCACGGGTGCAACTGTTCAGAAAATTAACTTTAATTGTCACCATAAGAATAGTCCCCTGAGAATGATTTTTTAAAGTCTAGTTTTGGTGTACAATAATTCCTTGTTGGAGCCTGCGTTACCTTACTGACGCAAGACTCACCACGACTACATGGTACGGGGTCGAGTCTTTGTTTTGTTTGCTGAAACTTTGTATTCTCTCGATTCCTCCATAACACATTGAACACAGTAAGGTGGGGTATATTTTGGTTTGATTCAGACTTACAAAACTATCCCGGCAATACATGGGAGAAATTTACCATGTATTAGCGGCCACGATAAAACTTAATCACACGGGGCGAGATATTAAAAACCGTCAACAGCCTTTATCGACTGAATCAAAAGCCTTGTGCGGTCAACATAGTTAAAAACACACTGCGTCACATAAAAGACCAAATGACCCAGTTGATGGGTCCTCAGTCACTCCAAGTTCTTTCCACACCTCGGATTTCTTGTCTTCCAGCTCGAATGCTGCCCCCACGACGGTAGAACAATCGGTGGTCAAAAATAACGTTTTCGTTACACTACGGGTGGGTGCAAGACGACGTTCCAGATCCATCACGGTGTAATCCTAGAGGAAAGCAAATAGGGCGGTTTCAGTCCACCAAGTCCCACATTTCTTTGGGACTTGACGGGCTTGGGTGATGAAATTCTGGTTACTACTTTTCCAATGGTGAGGGACCTTCCTCATGGAATTCCAACAGTTCATTCCGGGTAAACACAGCTATCATTTTGGAGGGATTTTACAGCAGTGTTTTTATCTCACTTTCACCCGTTGTTTCGACACGAAAAAAGACTGGCGGTTCTTCAAGGCACCGTGTACACATGTATAAAACTCAAGACACTGGTGATGATCACATATGTTTTACGAGCCCGGTACATAATTCGCAGTCTTGAGACTGGCAGACACAGGACTGTATCTGAGTTGTCTCGAGTCCGTCTCTACACTCACTTTGACAATGATTGTGGTCGAGCCGCTCTGTTATGAGAAATTCATTACCTGTGCGATCCTTCTTCCACGAAGGTGTGAGAGCATTTGAGCTTAGCAAGAAGGATGAGTTTTCCTCTGGGCTCACCGACGAAGCATACAACAGCAACAGATTGTGGAGGCCTCATAACAAAGAGGGTGAGAGAGAGAGCCCCCTCACTGATGGCTACATCATCTGTAGCATTGGACAGTTGGAATCAGTACGATCTGAGGCTACGCAGAGAATGGGTCGTGTGCTCTCGGCTTACTGCTCTCCCTCTTCATACTATTAAATCGTACCCAAAGAGCGACGAGAGTATAGGACGATTGAAGTAGCGGAATGTGAAAAGTCATTTGTTATCTACATGATTAACTCTCCTGTCCTCACGGGCTGTAGTATGTTCGGAGAATCTGAAGCACTTATGCGAATTAATCGACTATTAGGATCCAAGTTTAATGATTACAGCCTAGACTGGGTGTCCGAACATTTGAATTGATTGAGGAAGCTAATATTTGTTCATTTTGGAAGACATTCATCACAGATATCTTGCAGGATTCCTGCCTCCTAAACACATTGCAAATTATCGGATACTACATCCCCGAAAAATTTACCGTAATCATTCGTTGTTATTCGTGCTAATACGTTTCGCAACCCCACAAAAGTGATGGGCTCGTGATAACATAATAGTTTTGCAAAACTCTGATGCCTTATGCGATTGAATGGTTCTGAACGTGGTGGATTTTGATACCACTGTGCTGCTTATCAACCTTTGTTACCACACTGTCCACCATGTGCAGGTGTTAGATGTATCGTATCCTTCGATTCGTCATGTTAGAGAAACATCAGGGTAAAAAATTCTGGCATTTCGCTATCAGCAATTAAATTTGAGGAGTACATGTTTGTGGTGATCTAAACTGCTTGCAGGACATGCTTTCTGTTAGAAGTGCGACACATCCGCTCAGGGTTATTCCGGAATAGTTACGAAATGTTTGGTATGAGAAACCAATCCGCAATGTATTCATAATAATCAAATTTCGATTTGATGAAAATCAGATCCTACCGTCAATAGAACTAGACTTGCCACCGCAGGCCTACATGTGAAGTTCAGTGAATCATACGCGCGGGAGGGCACTGCACTGAGCCTGAATAGTACTTGAGTGTTTTCTGATCTCGTTCGTTGACTTTTAAAGCTTGAAACAGCTAATATTTGTACAGTATTAATATAAAGCTTGTAACCGTCTCACCGGATTGGATTATGCAGCCCTGCGTCCTCGGCTTCCGCTGCGAGTCTTCTCTCTTCTTTCTGTTACTATATGTCTTGTAAACTGATACAACAATCACAGAATCCGCTATATGATAGCTGCAAAATGGGTAGCAATTCCTCATCCTGAGTGCTGACTGTGAGAATGAGGGAGAAAGAGATTCGCAGAATCTTCAGCCCGATCTATTGGCGTCCATAGTACTAGAAACGCAATTTAAATCTAATAACCTTGAGTCGTACCAAATAATTTTTATGAATGTAAATTATGTTAACTGCTGAATGCAAGTAATATCGTTGCACTGCTGTTAGTATATTTACCGCTGACCAGCAAGCTACACTGTACTTTTAACGTTAGTTGGAAGATGAGCTTGAGCATAACCGAAGCTGAACTAGTTTCCAGCGTGCAGTTGTAGTGTTCGGTATGGCAATATGCCAGTGAGCAGTGGTCATAACAGTCTCATCTGTGTGTCGGAGATAATTATGCTTGCATACTCCTACACTCAAGGTGCACTACTTATGGGAGATGCAGCAATGACAACAAAAACGGTGCAGCTTTTTTTGTCATTTGCATAATGAAAAGTCACAAGTTGCCAGGTGAAGCCTGAGCTTTCCGTGTGTAAAATCTATACACACTCCTGTGGAGCAGGCGTTCTTGCATATACAAGAAATAGAGAGGGAGAGAGGAATGTAACCCTGTCCGCGCTGACAAGATGGGCAGCGTCAGCATTCCACAGGCAGTTCACGAGAATACCACCGAATCAAACCTTGACTGCCAGTTGTGGAAGCATCATCCCCTTCTCACTGTGTACTCACTGCTGCGTACAACAGAAGCGTAAGGGTCTTCGTGGCATCAGCGTGCTGTCTAAATGCCGATTATTTCTCAAGAAAATCAAAAACCCTCCCTGACATCCTACGCTGTGCGCCACACAAAAGTTTGCCATAAAGTCAAATCGTAAGTTAAGAGACTGCCTCTTAGACGCGACGCGATAGTCATATTTGAACGGCGAAAACTAAACGAGATTGGGACTATATAGACCAACTATTACGTAAAAGGTCAGCGGGGCTATTAGTCATTGAACTATTGGGTGTGATGGAGGAATAAACCCAGCAATCCCCCCATCGTTCTCACGTACTCTCCTTTCTGGACAACTTCAGATTCTGTCCCCTTCGAGGAGAGGCCGAGAGGAGGCTAATGTGAATAAATTAAAGACTCCCTCATGTTATCGAGCAAAAATTCTTCATCCACAATTTAACCGATAGGGGGGCGCCGAAATTCGCTTCCCTCCGCTCCGTGTACTCCTGAGAATCACCCTCAATCGGTGGAAGGAGGCGGCACAATATACAAATGTAGTCAGTTGTCATGTGGGTTTCATCCCCCACTCTCGACGTAATGGGGTAACATCTCGTAAACGAGACCGTTTGACACGGTCATTCTAAATTCTTTTGCAACTTATGCCTACTTATTTAGGATAACTGGTGAGTGCGAATAGTAAGATCATTAAAATTTTTATTTGTTGAGGATTCATGCAGGGTTGGCCATACGTGTTTTGTGCCTACTTCCACATCGTCGTTTATTGTAAGAACTGTCATAATGAATTAAATGGAAGACCACGGCAAAGGGACGGTAGAGGGAACAGAGGAAAAATTTAAACAAATCATAAAGGAATACTTGTTCGTGTCATTCAAGCCATTTATTCTGGTCGGAAGATTTGTTCATATGAGCTCAATGTTCCATTCGAGCTTAGATAATGAGAACGTTCTGAGTCACGACTCACACTCATACTCTCTGCAGAACTTTCTCTCTCTGACTGAACGACCAGGGTCCAGTCTCGGCTACGAACAAATGCTTCTCCCTCCGGCACCCATACATGTATTTTTTCAATGAGAATCGTCATTGTCATAATATTCTTCCATTTATACTTCCAAGTTCAATAAATTATGGACGGAATTAGACAAGTTGGCTCTAACCCGACCCCTTCCTAAATGAATTCGATCATGAATCTCCTTTGCTTATATATGTTTTAAGCAAGGCTTGATGTGCTGGCTGCACGTGCAGGTGGAAAGTCTTCTTCGGCAATCATTTCCTTCTCTCGGGATCACCCGAGGTTCTCCAGCGATTTCACACTAACACAAAGCCGTGGACAAGGACTAGAACTTGTAAAAACTTTTTCTGTAGAATTAGACCTTTTAGAACATCTACTAAGCAGACTAAAATATTCGCAAATTCCAGCCTTGCAATTCTAATTTCAGAAATCGGCATCCATAACCTTGAGCATTTCTTAAGTATTCAACTGAGAACTAAAGCCGTGAGCTATAGAACAAAGTGTAAATATTGTTTTTTGGACAAGCTATAGCTGATCTTCAAGGAAGCTAGTTTTTCCTAAAAGGCAAATTTACAAACTGGAAATCCCTCAGACTGACCCATGTAAGAATTGGGTTCCAAATCCGACGGAGGAAATTATATATACTCAGCTTTATTATTATTCGTTACCAATGTCAACGTGAGCTTGTTAAAACTTGCTTGAGAATATATGAAATTATCCTGTCGAACTAGGCAAGTAAGGGCTTTCACGTGGAGCACAACAGGACAGCACATGTAAATTGTACTCATTACTACTTGCTAAACTTGTGTTTCAACTGATCATCATGGATGCAAGGGTTCTTGGCACTGTGGGGAAGACAAAAATTCCCCCGCCGTGTTTTCGAAGAGCAGACGAAATAAAGATGTGCACACTCCGCATGTGCACACTCGCGTACCTACGTGCACATCATGGAGGGTATCACGTACGTCAGAGTATTTGGTTCACCGTATTTAACAGGCTGCCCGTCGTCTTCCAGGTTAGAGTAATCGTAGTTGACTCTAATGTGAAGGAAGATCTTGTTCACTTACTCGTAGTAACTCAAACGGGAATAGCATCTCAAGTAGTGAGATGGTGAAGTCAGGTTGGTCAAAGGAGATCAGAAAAAAATCTCGAGCAATAAAATTGCTGGCTGAATTCGAAACCCAGAATCAGAAAGTCACTGCGGCTCCCACGGCCCCGAACAAACAACGACGCGTCTTCCTCTAACCTGATCCCTGCTGTGCCTACATGACATTCTAAACAGTAGTCAGTTTCATATAGTGAAACATCATGATCGAAAACGTTAGAGGTCGTAATTAACCGGCAATCAAATAGAAAAAAAGACAATTTTTTATATGTGACTGACTGAGAGCTCCTTCGCATTTGTAACGAGTTAACTCGGCTCTCCTGTGGCAAGTACAACTTGATCTCAAGGGGAAGAAAAAGTAGTAAAATGTCAGAACCTCTTGACTGTCATAGAGGATGATATGAACTCGAGCGGAAATGAGCAAAAACGAAGGTGTTTTAAAATGCAAGCATAGAGGAAGATACAGAGGGAGGAGCTCATGGCCCTCGTAGTGTGGGAGGACCATGTAATGATAACATGACCTTTTCAATTTATTATTGCTGAGCAAATGCCGCAGTTTGAACCTTTGTTCATTCGCTTGCATGCTTGTGCACTAGCAGTATTCCAATGAATTTTCACCCATGCTAACTCACATGGCACCTTACCATCCAGACAAAGATATATGTAGATAGACACACCGTACTCGGTAAATACAAAAATTACCCCACCGTGTTCATTAGTTGTCCTCATGTAAGAAAGGATGCAATATGATAATCATCTCAAGCAAAAGTCATGCTTACAAGCGATACAGAACCGATCACGCTGGAAGGAAATTAAATAGTAAGAAACCAGAATCAGCATAAAATATTTTCCAGCCCTGTACAAGCAATTCGGCACTGACGCCGCTGCCATCTTCAACCCCAGCATATCATTGTATCATGGATCGTGCCATCGGGTGGAGCCGTTCCGTTATGGCAGCAACTTGATTTGAATTCCCTCAGAACGGCGTTCAAGTATAATCCACTCATCCTTGAATTGATTAAAAGATGGAAAGTGTCGATTTTTCACTAAGCACAATTGTTATGCAAATTCAGCCAGTTTAGCTGCAATAGGACAAGATTGCAAGGAACATATTTGGATTTTCGTATGCATGCGATAGAGTCAGGCGGGAGAATCCGTGCGTATTGATTTTAATAAATTTTTATTATCTTAATGCAGGAACTCTTTTTAAGGCAGCTACTATGGAGTCCTGAACTGATCGTGAAATGTTGATTTTACACTCGTGAGTTCGGACTGCCCACAATAAGTACCCTAGAGCTATTTACCAAAATATTTTTTTACTCCCAGTCATAGCTGGATAGATGGTGATATGAATTTTGGACGATCGCATATGCATTTATTCGTCATCCTGTTCCATCTGCATTCATTTTTATTCAGGTATAACCTCAACGGCTCGCGCTGTAACAGATCATTCATGTCTACATGCCCTCTTTGCTCCCCTTTGGACTTCAATATTGGTCTCCGATTGGCAAATATTTCAATAAGATTTTTAGAATAAAATTTCAATGGTAACTTGAAGTCTCAAATCAGTCAAGTTTATGTAGGATTTCCATCATATATGTATTTGAGGTAAGTATTGACCAAGGTCGTTAGATTTTAAAGGGTTCGACGATCAGGATTGTGGACAGGTTAGTGTATTTTGCCTGGTGCATTGTTATATAATATGGGCGGTGATCATTCAGCATATCAACAAGCTAATTTTCAGCTTTAACTTCCCCATTTTTGACATTCCAGGATGGAATTGAGGCTCTTGAGCTATTCTGAAAGTGTGCTAGTACTCCACATGCAGCAGAGCCTAACTTGAAAATGACTTAATTTCCTTCGTGCAGTGACCGCTCCCTTTGTTATATGTTTCTTAAGTAGAGAAAATCATACTGTTGTTGGTGGCGTCCCTTAATCAGATTTAACTCGTGCATTCGAGAGAACATGAAAGAGCGTATTTCTCTTTCTTTGTACCCCTCCCACAAATACTTAAAATAGCTCTTTTACTCGTGTTTCCTGAGAGACTGGAGTCAATTGCAGGTGCAGTGAGTCGAAATTCAGTATCAGAATACCATTCTCTCTGCCATGTGATTTTATTGACTATCACAACTGCACGCGTGGGAAAAACTAAAAGGCGAACCGTTCTACATGTGTTGGGAAAAGTGAACAGTTTCCAAAGTCATCCTCAAAATAGCTTTCGTTTGATAAACTTGTCAAATTATGTACTTGGTGTTATACTACAACTCCTTACGAAGAATTTATATTTCTCAGTAAAACTTGTTAGCACTCGTGGAAACCGTCAAGCCTGTGGTGGGAAGTCTAAACCCACCGTTGGTTTTGCACATTTACACAATTAGCGAGTGGAAAATGTCGTAACACCTTCGACCTCTCTGTTTTGTACAAGTTCAAAGAGGACGAGCATGCCCATTTGTAGGAGTACAGATGCAGTGGTAGTTCATCGGACGGTTTAGTACCCTTCCACTTGTAACACTGTTGGTTCTCGTGAAGGCTCACTTCTGGCCAAGAAAAGCGCAACCCTTTCTTTATGGAGCACCATGTACTTCACTTCAACCAGATCCGACTCTATTATCCCAAATTTATTCCCTCTCCTCAACAATGCTATGACAGGCTCAGAGTGGTCGTATTGCACGGGTTAAGCTCTCACATTCTACCTGTGCTCTCTCAGGTGAACGCAAGCCTGAATACATAAATGGAGCGGAGCAAGTGCACTGACGACTGAGATTGTTCACTTTAGTTCAAAAGCGTTTCAACTATGGCCACAAAATAAGCCATACTAAGCCTCTGAGGCCTTAAATTTACTCAGCGACAGTTGTCGTACTACCACAATAAAACCAGGAAAGAGGCCAACTAAGAGGAGAGTCTGCCTTGTGAACGACTATTACTCCGGGATCACAACTACCGAAAGGGATGACTTCCCTGCTCATCAAAACCGGGGCTCTAATTATGCATGCAAGCGAAGAGGTGGGGTGAGTAGGCAGCCGCGCAGCAGTACAAACACAACCGTCGTTTTTCGCCGCATACTAAGAGCTTGTGGTAGCAAGTCGGAATGGACTGTGTTCTTTGAGTTAGCCCGAATCAGACGTCAGTGTCTGCGACCCATACGTGTCCCTTCAAGTACAAATGAACTGAGAGTCATTTAAGTAGTGGCAGCGTGGTGCGTGCGTTCGAACGGACCCAGGTAGGACGGCAGTGTTATTACGAAGGAAAGGTACATACATAGCCACGAATGTTTCCAACGTAACAGAAGACTACACCTCCGTTGGTGGATGCCGACGAAGGAATGAGAGAGAGGACGAACGCACTCACTCCCTCGCCAAAAGATAATTTTCAAACTGCAATTCACTGTCAGGCTAAAAGTTACGGCAATTCGTCTGATGCCGTATTTGGACAGGGACACAGTATGTTGCCGCTGGTAGAATCCTACCTGAGAGAGTTTCAAATTTACGAACCACGCTGCACAGAGTGCAAGGGAGAAAATCATCTTTCCGCCTACTCCCCACACCTACAAGAGACACTGCATGATCACAAGGGCGCGCTCAGTAAGGTGCCATGTTTCCCAGCACAGCGAAGATAAATCCAATGTCCCCGCTCACCTAAAACGCTTAATTTCTCGAAATATAAAGCAAGCATCCTTACCGTAGTACAAAAAACATCTTCAGTGACCTAATCCGCTAAACCACGTTGCTCCTCCACTTCCGTGTGAAATATGCAAGAAGCCAACACGTAGTTATAACTTGATTTCTCCCACTTTCAGCTTCACATTAGAAAAACCCTGTGAACCGATTTGATTTGATCTAACAAGCTACGGCTACCAACACATTCTTTGAAGGAAACAAGAAAGCGTTTGTATGTTCTTGCTGAAAACTGATGACTGGCTAGCAGCTCACTATTCAATTATTATTCAACAGCTCAATATTGATCACAGAGGCGGAATACGAAGCGAAGGTGAGAGAAAACATATTTCATATTCTTCTTCAAATCATAGAAAGGATAACAGGACGTCAATCGAAGAGGATTTAGCCTATTCATTTTCGAACAATAAAAGTAACCGACATATCAACTGCTTGTTAAGCTCAGTCTTTGCATTCAGTATCCAGAATCACGATAGATATGGAAAAGCTGTATGTGCTGGTGGGTGGTGTCGGAGGTAGGAAAACCTAAGACGGACATGGATACCTCTAATGAATGAAGTACTTTGGAGCTCATGCTTGTACACAGAAACATCAGTTTCAAGATCTGAAAAGGTAGCCAATCGTCGACTGCATATTAATCAACATATTGTATTTCTGGGAACCCTGGAAGCCTTTCTGAGGAGTTAAAATTCTGTGAGCCAATGTGCATACAACGGGAAAGCCTAGCACATCTGTATTTTAAGAGTGAATGAGAAATGTTTTAAAGGCTGAAGTGAGGACCTGCCTGATTCTCTGTTTGGAGGCTAGGTAGTTTTTGAAACGAGAGAAATCTTTTGCATCATTTTTGAGACAGATTAGACCTCCCGAGATGGCCCGTTGGGGGTCATTCTGAGCTGCCACACCCCCTTCCGTATTCTTTCCTCGGTCTGTGTAATAGTGATTTGCATAACACGTCTTCCTGCGTACATACATTTCTTTCCTCCCTCAAATCTCTCTCCATCTCGTCAAAACTGACGATCTGCTCATCGATTATGCAGTGTGAATACGCCTCAATAACATCTGACTGAGCGTCCATTGCATTGGCGACCTACGCCCGGTCACAACGGCTTCATTACCCTTTAGTTACCTCTTTCCAGCCGGGCATAAGTTATGCAGCATGAAATATACCGACGTAAATATGGTTGAGGAGTCTCGGGAGCCGTGGAGCAACTCAACATGCTTTCTGAGCTCATATTCCCTTTTGTTTGCCCCTTAGACGCTTGTACAGCCTTACTCATATCTTATTCCATTCAAGTCCGCTAATTGCTCCAATGAAAACATTTGAAGATATAGAGGGTCAATTGGACAGTGGACGGGACCGGTTGACCTGTATATCCCAAAAAGAGGCAGTAAATGGCTACAGTGATATTCATTCAAGCCAACTAAAACACACAAGTGACAGAGTTCGCATGTGCTCACTAAAACGCACTCACTCATTACTTACATTTCCGCAGCCTCAATCTCATTAGCTCCAGTCTGCTCACTGTTGTAAGAACCTCCAGTCGCCCTGTCATACTACTGCAAAATGAAGGGAGCACGCGAGAAGCATGCATACGAGAGAAAAATTTATGCATCATAAACATGTGAGCGTGCTGCAGAAGTGCCTCAGGCCACTCAAATAATTGATTATGACATTGGAGCCTTCTAGCCGTCTACACGTTATTGGAAATGCTACTGCTTACTTCTGTTTGACCGGAAGGCACTTTGTTGCCGCCCTAACCATTGTGGTTTTTGAAACAAAGTGGCCAAATTAGCACAAATCAGGCGCTCTTTCTCGTCTGTAATCACAAAACTTTGCGCTTCCAAATCAATGCATGGGGCCGAGCCAGTGGTCTGTACGTAATGAATACACGGCTGCATGAGCACAAAGACACTGGTCTTTGACTGTACAAACGTGATCTGAATCAACGAGAGATATGATAGCCTTATGAAGTTATAGACTTTGTGGAGTATGGACCATACTAAGTTAGACTTACTTTTCCACCCAATCAACATTATTCTCCTTTTATTTTCATGCTGTCTCTCTCATTACCTACGCTGGGGTGCATTTGAACCCAGGAACACTTAGGCGATTGTTTTACAGCTGAAGATTACGTGTACATGTTGTGCTAACGCATTAGCCTCTCAAAGTGTTATAAGGGTGAAAACCCCATAATCTTACAATCTGTCAAGTTGAACTTAAGTATTGTGTGAACTTAACATTTAAACTTTCTTAGAGGGTTGAATTCATTGAGTAAGATTCACTGGCTATTATTTCATGGAGATTACAGTATAACTGTGTGCGAAGGAGTTTAAGGCTATCGTATGGATTCCATTTTCCTTCAGGACTGAATTCAATTGCCTTGACGGTTGCAGATGAATTTTAACAACTGCATCTTGCTTCTTAGCATATTTTCTAAATAGCTAGAAAAGGATGACTGAACAAGAAAGTATCACGACTAGCACGTCATTTACATTTGGACAGACTGTAAACTTTACAAGTCAACACTTTGTCAGAAAGGGCTTAGAGCTATTTCGTAGCAACTAGCAACGCGGAAAGGCGTCTGCATCATGGCATTCGATTTTCACCTCCCGTCCAGCACACGATCCTCTCACCGAGTAATTAATATTCCGCCCAGCATTTCAGCAGTAGGTCCATTCACGGCCGGAAATACGAATTATTTTGTGGTGCTACTACGATTTGGCTGTAAGTCACCAACGCGTCAACCGAATCCAAACGTTTTATTTTAAAAGTACTTGTTAAAAGTGGAATAGTTTTTCCACAATTTCAAACCGAGGTTCGGTAAAGGTCAAACTGAAACTCATTTTTCTAAGAAAAGATTCATTTTTTTACTTCCTCTTCAAATTTTGAAAAAACTAAGTAAGGTACCATAATGACCTCAAAATGCCTCCTGCAGAATTAAATTCTCGATCTTTTGCAACAAAAATCGCACCATGTGGCCACCTACCCTGTACTATTAATTTCTCGTTTCCGCGAGCAGATGATGTGAATGAATATCCCATACTTACCCCGTGAATTCGTGTTACGAGGGAAAATATAGAAAACTTTTGTTACCACCCTTGTAACTTTTACCTCCCGATAGTAGTGATACTTGAAAATCCTGCATGCTGAAATCTTGCCAAAGTACTAATATGCTTTGTTTCCACCGTATAACTAAAGGTAGTAAGCAATGGTTTGATATTTATTATGAAAATGTGTGTCCATATGCATATAATGTCAATTTTTGTAGTTTTTTCAAACATGACTCGAAATGAAAACCTGGGATTTTTAAGGGATTTAACATGGGATTTTGAAGTGAAGACGTACCCCCCTTTGGTACCTGAGTGATGAAAACGTTGAGGGCTTGTGACTCAGTCAGGTAAACCTGAACTTCCGCACATAGGAATTTGGCATTCGTAATCTTCCTAGGGGACCTCTCGATCGCGCATAGTCACCCACTTGTGCTTTGGTGACACTTGGGGTGGGAGTTCCCTCGTCAGTTCCACTTTACCTGTGTAATCTTATTTTCAATTCAAAACCAAGGGGTCTCCACAAATATTCCTTAATGTGATTCTATTTGCATGGCAACCCGTTTAACTAACTATTTCATCTCATTACATAAATTCTTTAAATTCAAGGATCGTTATTCCCAGGTTAGACATTGTTTACACCCGGTAATCTACTGTGCAAGTAATTAAAAACATTATTGCTGGTACCAATTCTTGCCTTTGATAAATGTTAATGGTACAGTTGTAGTCTGATGGCAGCATAAGTTTTAGTCTGCAAATAATAATTCAAAATTGAACCAAAAGTCTAACCTCAAATTTCATACTCACTAACTAAAAACTAACCGTAAATTAATTGAAAGTTATATTAGTGATACTAATGTTTGTTCTTAATAAATTTAAATGGCACAAATGTAAGGGGGAATTTTTCAGAATTGACTTGAGGCATTGTTAATTTTAACTTTGACTTGAGCATTTCACTCTGTATCTGAAATCTGAAAGAGCTCAAATGTTATTTTTCAATATTTTATTTTCATCTGTCCTTAATTTTTGTGTGTGGTCTACCGATCAATATTCCAGGAATTTTAACTTTCATGGCTATCTGGAGCAGTATTTTGCAATAAAAGGTTTAGTGGAACGCTTAGAAGTACCATCATTTTAATTTGTGTTAGCATTACAAAATTTGACATCGATGTTTGATCCTAGGAAACACGCAGACGAAACTAAAATAGCATTCTGAAGCAAAATAAGAAAAATCTGGCAATGCAATAATACTTTTTGCTTCACATACGAAGACTATTCTTAAATTCTTTTGGATCTATCAAGCTGTTATTGGTGTACCTGATATCTCAGACTAACCCTAGAATCATTAAAATTTGCACTTTTGATTTTTAATAAGTAGTGAAACCTTGACTTATTCACGTGTGATATACACCTTCACGTGATTTAAAATTTGAACTTTGTTACCCGAGCTCAAAGTTTAATCAATTTCCAGAAACCAGAATTTTCTGTCCCGAACTTTGTCTTTAGACTCCCAAATGGTGTTCTGATCCTCAGATAGTTTGTCTTTGATCTAAAACGGTAGGTGAAAAACTACATTATTAAGTAGCGTCAACTACTTTATACTTTCGTCTCGTCCGTACGTCTGTATGCACTAAAACTTTTGAACGGATAAACATTTTTCAACCCGGTTTTCACCAATCGGTACCTACTACTGTCGCTCACATCCTTACCAAAACTGGTCAAAATCGGTCAGGGCATTCGGGTCACAATGGCCTTTCTCTCTGCTAATGATTTTTTCACTTCTCTTCACCAATCCATAGATGTTGCGAAAGTAAGTTACGTAATTCAAACTGGTAAGGTCATAAGGGGTCATCATATGACCTTGCCACCAACAGATTTTACCATACAGGAATTATATTTTATGTGACATAATGAGTTAAATATAATAACCACTCCTGTGGCGCTACTTTTCTAAACTCCGACTGCTGGTTTATTGAAACTGGATAGCTAGCTACTACTACTCGCACAGCTACTATTCCCAGCTTAGCTATTTTTAGCTAACGGGGAACTGAATTAAAGGAGGCTTGCTGCGTTTACCTGTCGTAGTCTCGTAGTGTTGGTCCGTATGGGTGAAGGAAACATTAAGAAAGACTAGGAGTACATCGTGAGGAATTTATTCAGTATTTCATCCCTTGAGACATTCTACATCTATACGGCCTATGAGAGCATTCTACGCTCTTCGATGAGGAGAATCTACCTGAAATAAGCTCAAATGTAGATTGATGATTCTATGTGAATCTCCCATAGTATTTATGCAAGAAATTCGGTGGGGCGGACGGCTTGGCCACTGATAATTGTTTTGACTACAGTTAATAGTAATGAAACTACGCACTTGGAACCGGAGCTGGCGGTGTGGATGTGTCAGGGTGCAGGGTGAGGCAGAAGGAACAACAAAAATTTACAGGGGTGACTTGTAATTCACCATATAATTCTATTTTATACATAACAGTAGTAACCGGTAAATGGCTTGGCCACATCTACGTGCATCTATTATGTAACTATCACCAATCAAATTCAAATCTCATGCTCGTAAAGGTTATTCTGATCAAATTGTTTCATAAAGGTACGTCACGTCCAACATGAACTTCTAAGTTGTATTGCTTGACATTTAAAAGGAAAATCCGAATGTGTTATTTTTAGTATCTGTATACGGTGTGGCCCCAGTCTGCCCTTTAACTTGAGTACTTGACCTCCAGCCAAACTTTATAGCTTGAAAAATTAGCATTGTACGGTAAAGCGCGTGAGAAATCTTGTGGTGTCATTTGTTCTTGCGTGGGAGACACGGTGTGAATAGCACCTTATAGTTAACCATCAACCTCTCGTTTTGATCCGAGGTCAAGGTTTCATCAATCATTGGGTTTTCGGCTTTTTAATGTGCCTCACATGATGATGAGCCGTTGCAGAGTTTTCCGCGAACAAAAGAAATTCGGCCACGATACTTATTATGTAAAAAATTTGGAGTTGATCTGTAACGCTTGGTCAAAGACAGACACACCGAAGTTGGCACAGTGTGCCAGAATTTAACGTGAAATCTGACTGTGTCATTACTTTTTACCTGAATAGCACGAATCGCAATTGGACCAAAAGTATGACTTTTGACCTGGATATTTGACCCCATGTCAAACTTTCGAGTTTTAATTATTGGTATTCTAGAGTCAAATCGGAATGAGCCTCGTGACTCACGAGTCGTGAGGACATTGGTTTTTGGACAACGGTTTGAAAATGCTACTTATGGTTGCACTTTGACATCTTTTTTCGACCTGAGGTCAAGGTTTGATTCCAATAAAAATAAGCCTATTTATTGCTTTATTTCTCTGGCTTCCGATTGGTACAAAACACGTGATGGTGTTCCTGCGGTTCTCGAGTTTACCCGGAACAATGGAGGGTCGGCCTTGGATTTTATTACTAAGATTTACCTCCAGAATGGACCGAGTGCTGAAGTGCGGCGCGGAATATTAGTTACTCGGTAGGAGGATCTGCGAGGGAGTCGAAAATTGAATTTCATGATGCACAAACCATTCCGGGTTACCATGAAATAGCTTATATTATTTTTGGCAAAATATTTAATGACCCTTGATGCTAATTAGGATAAGGAGCGGGAGATGTACCTTTCTGGCCATAGGTGAGAGTGGACCGGAAATATTACGATTAATCTGGAGGTATTAGATAAGGTATCGTAAATCCCCTTACGCAAACTAGTCAAATTGCCAGATAATCTGTCCGAGACGGTCGTGGAGGTGGATAGCCGGCCTATCTCGTGGTATGCAGTTAGAAATATTTTTAAGATTTAATAAAATATTTAATGAAACATGACGCCGAGAATGGCAGAGTTTTACACTGGAAAAACAGTGGATACTGTGGCGCACTCTCTTCATAGATCCTCTACATGTTATTGGCGAGGATGGGACCGAGTGCGAATAGCGGAAAGCTGTTAATGTTGAAACAAGCAAAGAATATATCAGGCGGACAGAATCGCAAGCTTCCAAGCAAACGGATTGGGTGTTCCCAGATTTAAAGTTTCCCCGAAAAACTATCAATCCTTAAATTTCTTATGATTTATCGCGAGTACGCTAATGAACTTTCCAAGAAAAGGGCGTGCTGCTTATAATGTGTGACATAGAGGTGTGAAGTGTTCCTGGAAAAATTTTACGTTTTGTGATTGCCGTGTCGGTACGCATGGTAAATCAGTCCTCTCTACTCTAGAAATGGTATCGTTCGTATAAGCAGGGATTCTAGTAGATTATTTTCGGTTCGACGGAATAATCACCCTAAGCCAGAAAAACGGCAACGCCCAATACCTCCCGTTCCTGTCTTTGTTAGATTAAGTTCTATCATCCAAAGTGTGTGCGGCGCATTCTCACAGATCTCTATTCTTTTAAGTTTGGTGCAGTTGGAAGGCATAATTTATACAACATTTTACGAAATTATTGTATTTCACCGCACCTGAGTAGAAATCCAACGGTCAAACAAGGAAAAAGGAAGGTTTGTTATTATTTTTAATAATGAGTGGAATGGAGAGTGGGAGGTAATTGTTTGTGTCGTTGAGAGCACGCGTGAAAACATTCAAAAAACGGAGGCCCACCGCAGCTGGCCCGCTGTTTTTCTGTAAGATGAGATTTATAGTTCGAGCTTGGGACGATACTTAATAGGAGGGTCAGTCTAAGGTTTCCCACGGATCGGATCATCCGCGGATATCCGAAATATCGGATCGGATAGGGACCTATCCGATCCGACATTAACGAACTCGGATACGGACAGGCATGTATCCGTACAGCAGTAAGTCAGGTCGGATTCTGATAGACCCAACGGATATCAGCGGTCCGGTAAATGACTTTGTAAGCGTTGAAATTCGGCATATTACCACATTTTTTACCATAAAAATGAAACAAAGATGATTATCATAAAATTTGATTTCCTGCTTAACTTTCTTCAAATTTATCCCTGAAACTTGTGTTCTCGATATTCCCTGATGCTCAAGCTTCGTTACATTGGTTTGCTACGTA
>WJFA01000078.1:0-84002 GCA_009870155.1 Pseudobourletiella spinata | reverse complement strand
GAACGGAGAGTCGGTCATGGATTTTATAACATAGATTTAAGCACTTTAGCATCAGGATGAGCCTCCAAGTATAAAACTACATAAAGTATTTTCAAATTTTTGTTAGTGCGCGGACTTATTTTTAATGAAATTTTGGCCAGTTCACGTCCAGGGTACCCCGTAAAAAATTCCTGCGTCCGTCACTGCTTATGTTCTTCAAACTAGCCAAATTTAGCAACCTCCTACTGTTTTGAAAAAAAACTTGTGCAAGATGCCAAAGTATCCGGAAAAAGTGCCCTACAGATTTAAATTCTCTATCTTCTGCAACAAAATCGACTCTAGTTGCCCTAAACGTTCAGGAGTTACGCACGTTTTGCCGTGGGACTACGAAAGTTATAAGTACGAGCCCTTTTGTGGTCCCATGGCCATTAGCAGGTATCATTTTGCAGGAGAATTACTGAATTTGCCAGCTGAAAATTGGACGCAGCCTCGTCACTGCCCTGGTTTCTTAATCAGTAAGGAGAGACTCCGTTCAAATTAGTATCTCATTTAACACTTCTCACTTCCCTCTTTACACTACAATTTCACATCTTATCTTGTTTCTATTATAGTCAGGAAATTTATACCAATGTTATCTTATTGTCTGTTAATGTATTATTTTAAGTAAATTTCTCAGTCATTGTTATTATTATGGCTTAAAACAGTTTTGGTTATAGTTGCTTTTGTTATAATTGCACTGTCTCAAATGTCGTAAATCACACATAACTGACAAATTAGGAGCAAGTATCCCATATTTACGGCTATTTAGTTCTGTTAATGGTATAAGACTTAACGCCTAACATGTAAATGGATTGTTCTGCATGCGTACGAAAACTGTTACTTCCAACGTTCTGCCGAAATGCGTTGCTTTTGTTATAATTACACGGTCTGTAATGTCGTAAATCACACATGATTGGCTAATTATGACCAAATATCCCAATTTTACGCCTATTTAGTACTCTTAATGGTATAAGGCTTAAAGCGTAACATGTAAATGGATTATTCTACATACGTAGTAAAACTGATACTTTCAACGTTCTGCCGGAATGAGTAACCATTCAATTCCAATTACAATGCTACACGCAAGAAATTTCTATAATCCGTGGTACATGAAAGCAGAATTGGAGGATTTTGGGATGTTGACGCACGTCACTGGCTATTTTGTGAAAGCTGTTACTGACCACAGAAACAGAAACTGTGACATTTGCCCTTCTACGTCTAAGGTCATATTTCGCAGTGTGTTGATTTGCACAAGAGCTATTATGTAAACTTAGACAGCTTATCGGGTCTTTCGGAAGAAGTCCAACAACAGCAGAACCTCTAAGGTGTGAGAGGTTATAGTTGGAACGCCAGATCCTCGAGTAGCTCCTAGAATCCAACAAATTATTATGAAGCTATTGTCAAAACATGGCGAGATAGCAAAGGACGACCAGGGCCTATTACCCTAAAACTCACTAGATTGGATAAATCAGTTTTAAAAGAAGGTGGGTGACTCTGGCTTTTTCAAAAGCGAAAGGTGAAATCGTACGTCCGCGGGGAACCGAATCGTCATAGTATGCAAACCAGAGCTAATTCATACAGATTCAAATTTGCCTATCTGAAAGTAGTACAGTTGCGATAACTGAGGCTTGTCCCGGCAACAACNCTAATTCATACAGATTCAAATTTGCCTATCTGAAAGTAGTACAGTTGCGATAACTGAGGCTTGTCCCGGCAACAACGTCAACAAGTTTGCAGTACAGCAAGTTCAAAACACGCAATTTGCACAATTTGGAAAGTTTTTTCCGTTTTCGAATTTCGAGTGAATTTCCTCTTTTTTCTTGTGAATTTTGTGACCCTCCTCAGTCAACACAACTTGACCCCCATATTGCTTTCCCATGGTACACTAATTTTGCATACGGTGTTGATTCTGCACGCCATTGACGTGTGACAACGTTCCCTTAGTTTTTCTTGGGCAGTTTTCACATCATGAATCATGAAAAGCTACAGAAATAACCAACCTTTCCAGATTGGTTGAGTTGAAATACTGTGAATTTCGAATATTAAGAATGTAGCTATGATGTGATGATATTACCCTCACTGGGATCCGGACAACGTGAACAACGTCCTGAATCGATGATTTATACAGCCGAGACTGTATGTTTAGTTTGTACATGTCATCCTCCGTCGAAAGGCTCCGACAGCTTTTAGAAAGGAATGGTTTCGACTTCTCATTCCTTAGCCGCTCTTGAATGATGGTCGTATTTGTTCAGACTTTTCGTGTGGTATGGGTTCTCCTGATAAAATACCGCTCACTCAGTACAAAACTTGTCGCATTATCGAAAATCAAAATGTTAAACCCTTCAGACGAATATTAGAATGGATTATATGATAGTGACTAACTTTGCAGACGCCATAGGTGCCGTTGTTGGTGAAGAGTGGTGAAGCTGGGTGCTGATGACTCTTGAGGGTGTATTGTTTTGTCGGCAGTAACATAAGCCATGCTAGTCTCGGGCACACATGGGCTACTAGATCCTGTAATTCACACTTTAAAAGTCGGCTGAACAATTTGCGAACCAATGTTTAGAAGTAACAGTAACAATGAGCCCTGACAGTTTCCACACTTTGTCAGCCAACCAATGAAACCCGCGCATATTACAGTTGATCAAAGTATTTCCTTGGTGTAGGAACTTTATAATGGCGAGGAATGATTTTCTACACTAATATATAAATTTCCGTCACAGTAATGCACTCATACTTCCCATCACTCCTAAAGGATTCCGCGGAGGAGTTTTGGCACATTTTGCACTTAAAAGTGTGAATGAATTTGGCGCGTAGTTGGTTTTAAACCTGGCTGAAAAATATAGTTGTCAGCCTTGAAGTTTATTCCGTCGCACGCCAAGCTTTCGTATTTCAAAAATGGCCACCTCACGGCACATAGCAGAGTAACAGTTTGACACTCTCCCCAAAAATGATTACTGCCTTCCACTAAACCCAAACAATTTCCTCCTTCAACCACAACACCTGCCTCTAGTTCCCGTCACGCACAAAACACGGAGGGTAACCTAGCAACCTCTTAACGACAAACGCTTGTTCTCCAGCTCGTTCTCCCCTCTCCGACCTATTATTCTACTCCAGCCGCCCATCCTTTGCCAAAGGGACCAGGAGGGGTTGCGATTCACTCCCACTTCCGAGGCGTGTGCGAAGTACTAAAATCAATTTAAAACGGGACGATCGCCCCCTGAGTGTGTATGTAATGCATGGACAGCCCCTTACCGGATAAAGTGTCATTATTTGAAGCATACTAAAGCAATCTGAAACCGACAAGCATGTGAAATCAACTACCACTGCATTGGTTGCGGTGCATATTGTTGCCGTTGCTATAGTCATCACCCTCGACTAGAACTGTAGCAGTAATGAATGGGGGGTTTTGAATAAAGTTGGAGAATTCGGAATTTTCTGGTGAAGAGAGATTATGATGATTTGATCATATTTATTCTTTTATTAATAAATTGAATGAGTTACCACTCGAAAAGGATACAAAGGATGAGATGTGCCCATGCTATATCCAGCCGAAATGAACTGGGTAGGCGTAGGCCTAGGCTGCTTAATTGGACGGCTGTCATCAATTCACATTTACCGCTAAGGATCAGCTCCAGTCATGAATGGAAAGCAAGTGAGGCCAAGCAAGAATGGAGGGAATCACTGGCAGGGGTCTGAGCCGTTCAGAATCTGGCGTAGCTCGAAAGCGCAGTGTCACTAATGCAGTTCTCGAAAGTACGTTCTCCCGGACTTATGTGATGGCGACAGTAGGGATCCTGCACTTGAACTATTTGATTGTTGCCACCTGCTCCTAATGCATGCTCTCGAGTGATAGTTACTAATTTTCAATTAAACTCGTCTAACTCTTTGTTAAAAGGCTTGGCACATGTAAGGAAAAGCTCGCATTGCCTCCGTAGTGTCCGAAGCGATGAGCAGAGAGAGTTATGTGTGTTAGGTGTGTCCAGCCAGAGTACATTGTACATACTACACAGGTTACTTGAGTAACTTTTGCAAAATACCTATTGGAACTAACTCGACTCCACTCACCTGTACACACAACGAGAGGGTTTCTTGAGCGAAAGCATGGGTGAACACCGCTAGTTCATAATAATTGGCAAACCACCTAATGCTCTATTTGTAACGGTGCTATGGGCATCATTGTCCCGAAGTGCTATTGTTGTTAATGAATGAAAGTTCTTAATCAGGGCGAAGAGCAGGGATTTATTATAATATATAAGTAACTAAACTGACAAAAGCCCAAGAGGTGATGGGGATTGATGCTGATTTGGTAATGTTTTTCCGTTTATTGATTAAATTTAATTAATAACTTTTTACTCCGAAAAACATAAAGGATGATATGTGCCAGTGCTCTGTGGATTCAAAACGAGCCGAATTGTCGAAAAGATACCAGATGAATTTGGATATTACCAAATTATACGGCTATCATCAATTTATATTCAGGACTCTCAGGATTCGCTCCAATTTTAGAAATCTGGAGCAAGTGAAACTGACTGAGGAAGGTGTGAGAGCTCCGGACCGTTGGGATTTTGGAGCAACTCAAAAGTCCAGCGTGTCACTAAATAGTTTATGATAGATTGTCAAACTGTCAACTGAGAACTATGTTTTTACTTTTAAATTAACGTAGGATCTAAATTTTTTATTTCAGGGAATTTACCCTCTGATATCTTCCTTGTCACCGCCATAGCTTCGTGGTAGCTGGCTTTTTGGAATCTTTCGTAGGAGCTTCGGTATCCACTTCTCGTGCTGTGTTCCGTAAATTTCAATTTTTTCCAAGAAATTTCCAATAAACGGCTTTGCCAGGCTTATGAATACATCAGCAGCGAAATTTGCTGGGAGAATAGACAAGCATTACTTTACAACATCTCTGTAAATATTAAAACTCGGAAAAAAGTGTCCAACTCACTGTTAACATAAAAGCCGTAATTCAGTACGCAGAACAACTGAGCCAATGTCCCAAACTGTTCCAGGCTCAATTTGGTTGCTAGTGTAAGCAAGAGTAAGCACTTTTTTAGTTGTGGTTCAATGTTATCATCAAATATTCAACACAGCCTTCGTGACCTAACCTTGTACACTGGCGTAATGTGACAAATTGAAGCCTTCCCAATCCAAGATGAGAACGACTCCCTCATCCCTCTTGCTCGTAGTTCCAAGCTGAACAGTACGATGCACTTCATACTTGACGTACTTTTGGAAATCTTTGATTCCCTGTTCTCCACGTTCCTCGACCCACTGGCGAACATTCCATTTCCCGTAATGAATGATACGAACTGTGAAGAGAGTTTCATAGCAAATTGGCCGACTCTTTACTTTTCGTTACTTGCAAAATTGGTACATTGTGCTAAAACATAGTGCCAAAATTGGTACACAGTGCCAAGCGTATCGCATCCTATCAGATGCGCTAGCATATTAACTAAATTTTGACTTTATATTGGGACGTTTGCAGAATTTACAAAGCAGTTTGTAATGCAAACTTATATTTCATCATCATTATAATCTTGCCTGGATTGCCATCGTAGTCAGAGCCCACAGTTTCTACTGGAAATGATTCCTTAAGTTCCTTTGATGGCACCCACTTGTCCGAGTCTGACCAGCCGGATCTACAGATCTCTTTTTGCTGAGAAGCTGATGTCAGTGTTTCAGGGGAACGTTTTACCTGGTAAGCAAATGGTTGGTTAGCTGTAAATCTAGACAGTGCTGATAATACACTCACAATATGGCGAACTGTTGAGGACTCCTTGATTCCACTTCTACGATTTGCGCTTGCATATGCACTCATTAGCAGCATGGCAAGGCACACGAAGGTACTGATTGTTGCCATCGGTTCTTCCCAGCAATGGTGTTCCCGCGCTCCGCGTATGCTCAACTTGTCCTCGCTTACTATAATTAGCAATCACGACCGGTTACGTGAGATTCCGACAGGTAAAGTCGTCCAGACTAACATGTATTGCTTTCCCTGGTTTCGGGCGTCAACTGACTATCCTCAGAATGCAATGTGCTGGTTTTATACCCATCCTTGACCACTTTTTGCCTTTTCGTTGCGTAAATTGCATTCAACCCTGAAATTGATGGCCGGGTTCCAATCAGCTCGAAAAGAGGTGAAGAGTATCAAAGGTAATTGATAGCTCTCAATTTTTTTAAACTTCATTTTTACTAGTCCCACGATGGTACAGGCATTTGCATTTTGAAGGTTTTCACCAGCAGGAATACTGGAATATTGGATTTTCCAGTTTTGAATTTCGAGTGACTTCTGATTAATTCACGTAGTGGCCGATGGGGCCAAAATCTGTCATCACATCTTTTGCCTCAGAACGCCATGAAATTTTCAGGAAGTGTGAAACGTAGGCTTTGCTGATCATACAAGTTGATAATACTTGAATGAAATGACGGGTAGGATTTTTGCGGTATTTTTCAAAAATCACTCGAAATTGAAAACCGCGATTTTCTTATGGGATTTAACATAGGATTTTTCAGTTTGCACGTATCCCCCTACCTTTGCATAGTTTGACCCCAAAACTTTGTGACCCTGTGGTTGGGTCAAACCTGAGTTTCCGCACCTACTGCTTTGCAAAAGGTATTCTTTGTGGATAAGCTCTGCGTTCTATAGGGTGTCGGCGCTGTGCACCATTGGCATGTGAGAAGTGTCCCTTGTCAGCCAGAAAACCGGAAAAATTGATAGTCCCAGTTCAATTAACAATTAAAACTAATTGCTAATTATTGAAAAAATTAATTAGTAGTTGTTACTTGCGGTTTATTTTCCAAGTAATTGTAATTCTTAATTTTTAAGTGAGATAATAATTTTTCATCAAAGTAATTGGTAGTTTTTAATTGATATCCAGGTAATTGACCCGTCCCTAGTCTGAAGAAGGGGGTATTTCCGTTTTTCCCGACTACAGGTCGCATTTTAAATTCCCCCGCCCCCCGTTTTTTGTGTTAAAGAAATGTGGGGCTGAATATGCTGATCGGTATTGGTTTTGAAGGGGTTTGGAAATCGGGAAATGAGAAATTTTAGGAAATTTTTTGTTAGAAACTGTGCATTAATGAGGTCAATAAGATCCACTCATTCTAAATAAACGTTGCGGTAAGGGGCTGTTCACATATTACGTCATCTTTTTTTGGCCAAATTTTGACCCCCTCCCTTCCTGTCTCCAATTGCGTCACCATAGGCGTTAACATTACAGCCCTGACCCCCTCCCTCCGTGTAAGTGATGACGTAATATGTGAACAGCTCCTAAATGTGAGAGGTTTAACCACCCACTCGCCGATTTTTTGACAACTTTAATGGAAAGTGGATAATAGTAATATGATGCGTAGGGTTGGCGGAGTAAATGTTTGGATTCGGTCTGGGTAGATGTCCTGATCCACACTAGAAATACGGGCACATCCACTCCACATCGCAGGTCTACTAAATCCAACTAAAACTTAACATTTTGTCGGGTTTATTACTCCGGCTGGAAGATAGTAACAGTGCGCGTTGGATGAGCGTGGTTTAAAAGCAGATGTCAAGGCTTCGCGTGAATTCATATTTATGTTTATTTTCTTCTTTTCGAATTGTGCAAACTTTTATCCGAAGTTGTCACCGATTTGGCCACCGCGGCATAATTTTAAGTTATGTGGTGTAGGCTGAAAAAAGTTGATCGTATCATATCGTGATCTTGAATGCATTATTTTAATTATTTGCATAGAGATCTGCTCTGCTAGTTAGTTCATATTTAACCGACTGCCTACATACACCACGTCATGCCATCGGCGTCTTGCTTTTGGTCCATGAACTGGAATTATCACAAGGTCAAGGAGTAGACGTTCACTACCACCGTAAATTATAGGTGACAGATAAACCTTTGAACTTAGTAAAATCATAGCGTAAATACTTAATGGAGGGAAGACTTCGTCAGAGGTAATGTGCCCGAAATTCGTAATCTATTTTGAGCGTTAGCAAGGCCTGCAGCTTTAGATCCTCTGGTCTCTTTCGTTCTTGTAGAGTAAAATTGCGGTTGAGTGGCTCACTCAGTGGCTGCAAGACCGCAAGTGCATTCGCTCAGGTTCACTCAGGGCAGACAATCGCCAGTCCCTGGGGCTATTACTGCAGTGCATTTCTTGTAACTCCGCGGTGTGCATTTCTGTTAATCGTACTTTTATTGTCGTCGTATTCATTCAGAAATGTACACTATACGTAACCTCAGCCGAAGAGAACAGTGAACCCAGTAGGTGCTCTCACACGTTAGGTTAGGGGAATGCACCCATTATTTATTGGCAATGGTAGATTGAGAGCTGGAAGTGTACCCAAGTAGGTCCCCATCAAAGTCCCCAGTTATGTGAGGGAGTAAGTAATTATATGCTCTACTGCCTTGAATCTTCGATCCAACCATGGATATATGTTTCTTTCGAATGCCTTGTCCCTATTTTAGCAGTCAGAAAAGGAAAAGTGAAATATTAATCGATGTGATTTGCTGTTCTTGATCCATACCCCGTCACTGTAAGCAAGCCCTTCCTCTCTCTTTACCAAAAGGAGTTATAGTCATTAAAGAGGAATGACAATGTGAGGACGAGACTTCTGTGCAAAGTTTACCTGTCACGGCGACTTGCTAGTCAGACTGGAAAGGAGATGAGGGTATAATAGTCTCCATTTCAGTTCAAATAAAGCTAAGTGCCATTTCAGTGCCAAAACTGTTTGGCTTCTTGAATACTGATGTTAGCATTTAAATATCCCATTAAAAGTTAAAATCTCGTTTTTCAGAGGTAGAAACGGTCGTAGTAAAGAGTATCTGGACTGGAACTTTTTGTTTTGAGCAAAACTTACCTGGCTTATAATGTATTATATAATATATAATAATAAATTTTAAAATAACTCTTAAATTTTTGTATTTTTTTGAAAATTGGTATGTTGACATTTTAGTCTTGCACTGCAGCTGGTTAAGGAGAATCTATAAAGCCAAAATTGTCTCGTTACCGATTTTAATAATTAAAAGGAAATTTTTTGAGATCCTGAGGTTTACGGAATGTTGCTTAAGAAGAGAGCGGTAGTAGTTGAGTGCTTAACCTACGGGCTAACCATTATATTGCATTATCCCTGTCCATTACCCGTATGTGACATGATCGACGTGTTCCTGTATGCAGTCACTCACTATCATTGAGCAGGAGGAAATACTATGACACCGTGACCACATCATCCACATGGTCTGGAACCTATCCGCAAATCATCCTTGCATGCATGGTTATGGTTAAAAACCACCCTTCGCTTTTGTGTACACCAAGTCGTTTGAAAAATGCAAAGTTTTTTTTGGAAGTTCCTTTAACGCATCCATATTTCCAGAGATGAATTCCCAAAATAAGGCATATGCTACGTGTGCAAAAACCTCGTTTCTTTGAAGTTCATTTTTTTGCTCTCTGCCTTCGTATATGGTCGCTTACCTCTGGCTGGTTATCTCACAATTGTAAAATGTGGTTTGATCTTTCTCAAAGTCAACTGGCATGCTGAACCGCTGCCTCAGACTTCTATGGACATTTACGTTCCTTCCAACAACGTAGGCATTACCACTTTCCGAAGGTCGGTATACTCTACACGGTATCACTGCTACATTATATGAGACAATCCGAAACGAAGCTCAAGTTTTTTGTGTTTCAAGCACCTTTCCCCATTATCATTAATGATTTAGCTAAATCATCATTACATTTTATCCTGAATCCTAAACACCCAGTACTGGATGCATCTCAAGGGTTTGCCCTCTTACCTGAGCTTTAAAATTGGTAATAAAAAATTAAGTTGTTGGAAAACTGTGAAGGAGAATCCAACTAGACACAAGTTAAATTAATTAATAATATTTATTAATCAATAAAAGTAGTAAATATTAATAAATTTATTTGTTTCTTTGATGACAGAGACGGCGACACTGATGCATAGGGATAGTTGAGGCAAGGTAAAATCATTTAACGCCATACATATATCAAATTTAATTCGATGTCAGTAATTAACGAAGAAGGATGATTGTCTGTCCAATGAGTATATGCTGTGAGTGAACTGGGTACATATATGATATACATAAACCTCCCCTCTCGCTCCTCTGTTGTAATGGCGGGGTGAAGCCTCAAAAGTCAGGAGGCAAGAATCTATAGTGTGCGACCACATAATGCACACTCTCATGATGGTGATGGTCAGTGAAATGAAACAAAGAGTTTCTAGGGCGATCAGCGAGCCATAAGAGCCCTTTCTGTGTAGATGGTTTGATGGTGTGTCACAACAGCTGTATCCTATACACCCCCGCTTTTAGATGACTCCAAAAACATTATTATATGTAGCAGTCTGATTCCAATCTCTCCTATGGCGCTTTATCAATGCTGCACACTTTCTGCTTGCTCTTCACTTTCCGTTTTGCTGTTGCTATGAGCCTGAGGTTTGCTCCTTAAACGCACTACTACACAGAGTAAGAATATTTTGACTGCGGCAGCAACTCCACTACCACCGCCGGCACTTACAACCAACCCAGACCATTGAATAAGGCAAAGTTTCCATGGGATTTTCCATGTGCACATGCCAAGATCTGTAAAAGATGCAATAAAAGGTAGTGTGAGTGCACGGTGCTGACGGGGAACTGTGAGATGACGTTTGACTCTGTCTCTATTGGCGTCTTCAGTCTCCCTCGCAACTTTCTTGGTGCAACTTTGCACATCACACTTCGTCTGCACTCATTTCTAAGGAACGGTTGTGGGCATTTGCTTTTAACTAGTACCCACTGTCGAAAAGTTTTACTCTCCCTTCCACCCCAACAATCGTGGTCCCCATTCATTTTTTTCATTATTTTACTGTCAACTGTGAACCTTCAAATACGAATAGTCATTTCAGTGATACATCACATCGCACCGCATAAAAATGTGCAATAATGTGAACGGAAATAATTGTTAAAATACGGTGGATAGACCTTTAACAGTGACAGTGAAAATCATTTTAGTCGATACACATCGTTTTTATGGACCGTCGTTTGACTCCGTCAAGTAAACGAGACCTTACAGAGGTAATTAACGTGACAAGTGCCACCGTATACTTGTGAGATATTCTACGGGGGAAGAATTTCCCTTTGACATGCAAATGTGTATGTCTGCATACAATATGCCACCCCGTACAAATTTATGACGGGATGAGCATTTCGATGTCATTAAAAAGCGAGCCAGAGATCCCGATCGATCACTTTGAAGAGCAAATTTCGTGATAAGGACCACGTGGTAGTGGAAAACGGCTGCCGACTAGTTCTACCGCTGTTAAAACCTCATGTGGGAAACTCAGTTGTGACTCTTTACTTTTGTAGATTGTGACTCCCGATACAAGAACAAAGCGGTTGGATCCATTCACAGAGCGAAGACGGTGAGCGGGAGAAGTCGATTGTGAGCGACATGTCAAATCCATTGGATAAAAATGAGCTTCCTCCTGGCTCAAGGCTTTCCCGAATGAAGGTGATTTATCTCTTTCTATCTTTCCCAGCTTGTGTGCATGTGTGTGCACTTTGCTCACCTTGGTGAAAAATCGTTGTTGTTCTTCCCAGTGTTCTGAGCCTTCCCGCTGTTGACTCGCAGCTCACAGCGGGCTTGACTTAGGTAAAAACTTTGAGGTGAGCATTATGCTCATCCCTTTACTTCTACCATTACACCGCACTCTCCGAACTTGACCTCTTTCCAAAACTGGTCGCTAGAAACTAATAATGATAATGTAGCATAGGATAATATGCCATTACGAACAGAATGGCGCAAAAACCTCGGATTCTTTACTTTATGGATTGAACTTGGTCGGTAGTTGTGTCCCCTTGAACCAATTGGAGGCCACAAAACTAAAACTATAAGGCCTTGCTTTTATGAGCACAGGGTGAGGGAATAATGCGGAGATTTAGTATGGGAACAATCAGAATAGTTTAGCCTTAAAGAACGACATTCAAGACATGGTCATATTTTTATGGCAAGGGTACCACTGGATTTGCAATCCTCAAAAGGCTTGCCGGAAGTTGTCATTTGGTGACACTACGTTGGACTTGTCAGGCCATAAAAGGCTGGTTTTCGTTCCAAGGGCTTTGCGTTCTTCAAAAGGTAGGCGCTTTGCAGGAACTATATGGACGTCCGTCCAACTCTTGTAACACTGCATTGTCGCATTAATTCCTCTATATGAATGAATTGCGGCCACCTGGGTCATTTCGTATCTCATGAGGCTTGACTTCCAGTTGGTAAATGAAATGTGGTGAAATTAGAACATGTGAGTGTAATGCGAGCGGGCAGATGCGTCAGTGAATCAATTTTTTACGGCATAATAGATGAGGACAAATTGAGGATTTTTCCACCACATGTCGAATGTTGACAACATAGTCACGGTCCACATTGCATTCTATACGTGAACACCTAAATCGAGTTGGAGGAGGTTTAAGCCAAGGTTGAAATTAACGTGACGTGGCAAGTGGTAGTGCTGTCCTGTGGAGACAGATATTATTGCGTAGTGGAGAAATTAATTTGACAATCGATTCCTGGCCATTGTTACCAATGTTATATGCTTCATGTGATTGTGGCACTGAGAAAGATTTTGGATGAGTCATCACAGTCATCAAGGTTAAGATTCAGGAGCATCATTTATTTTTTTCGAGATTGTACAGGTAAACCTCTCCTCCGTTCCCCTTTTATGTCGAGCAAAGCTGGAGTTAAATTGGATCTTCTTGGTGCATGTACGGGCGCCCACTTTCGGAGGGACATAAACACATCTATAGTAAATGCTCTTGTTGTCATCCGTAGTAGGCCATTGTTATCCCAGTTAGTGCGTGCGTGTGTGTGTGTGCTGACAAGTGTGTGCGAGAGAGAGCGAGTGAAGACGGGTGGAAAATGACAAAAAATCCCATTACTGTGGGAGTTGATTAAAAGAGTTACATGTGTACCTAATGGCTTGGTTTCACAGTAGAGTACCATCGAGATGAAAGTCGGAGATGGAATTATAGTTATTATTGTTATTATTATGACTATGAAGAAACTCCTGCTGCCTCTTCATCATTGCCCCGTTTAGGAAATTGTAAAACTTCTATTTCAACTCGCGTTATGTACACCTTAGTCCAATTAAGGAGCTGACCAAGTGTTAGGGTTAGGAGGAGATAATGTATGTAAACCACAGGCGAGTACACGCAGACTGTTTGCAATACGCACGGCTATAATAAGAACCCGTGAACATCCCCGTTAAATGCCATTTTGCAGACGGAAAAATTTAAATTATTAAAATTCCATTTCATAGCCATTTTATGGTTCATTTTTGTACAGCAGACTGCACCTTCATTCTTTCCCAGTTAACTCTCGTTCATCTTTACGGAGGAGTTTAGGTTTTCTTATTCTTTCCTTTTGCTAAGCTGTACGTGAATGCCTTCTATTTTTGTGGTTACCTAATGCCGTCAGTGGGTTCTTCTGTGGGTTATTATCATTACCATTACAATAGGTATAATTTTCAGCCAATGGAGAATTATGGCTTTGTTGAGTTGGCTTCCTTTCATATTGTGCGGGAGCGTTCCAATGCAATGTTTAAGTGCGCGTTTGATAAACTACCAGCCATGCCGTATCTTGTACATATAGATTTGGTAGCTTCTTGTACGAGCTCACGCCGCTTCGTTTTGAATTATTTAAAAGGCCATAACTGTATTCATGTGGGGAGGTGGTCAATGCGTGGGAGACACCAGCAACGCCTACTCCCGCGTATCTGTACAGATGAGCAAAGAATAGTCGCATAGTAACATGGTTTGTAAGTGATGTATCAATGTTAGAATAAAAATACTTGTAGCGTTTATGTGCGTCAAGCACTCCGGATTGAAAATGAAATTAAGGTTAGCTGGGTCACATTTCATGTCCCAACATAAATGGAGGAGGTCTATGCCTCCAAAATGGAGAGTTGATGTAGGATTATCGGAGCGTAATTTGTTCATGCTTATGCGGGAGTATTTACCATTTCGGCCAGACTTTGTGAGATGGAGCCGAGAAGAGAAGTTATGCATAATTCCCAAATATTTTGGTGTTGAAACAATATTAATCTTGTTTTTAATTAAAGCGTAGGACTTTCAAGCACTTTTTATTAATTTCCCGGATGAGTCGGATGACGATCTCTCTGTTTAACATTTTAGTGGAAGGAATAATCACGAAAAAGTTTTGGATGGATATGAACAACAGCAAATGGGGGAGGGCTGGGCGCTGCACAGCTAGGTTGAAGCTGCTGTTGGGTCAGTAAATGAGCAAACTTGGGCCTTATGTGTGCACTTCCACTATCATATGCAGGCTTGTCCCCATTGCAAATTGCAATTGCAGCGACTGTAAGCACCGTGGGCAGCATCATAAGTCTGCCTACATAGCGCTTCCCCACTTACCTTTGCTAACAGAAGTGTCTGGGATGGTGGAGCACAATGAGAATGACTCATGGAGAGCTGGGTTGGGCGGCGTGTAATACAGAGCGGAGAGTGACTTTTAAGTTTCAGGGAATTTGTCAGATTCAAAGAGTTTTTGTGCGAGCCAAGTGAGGCAAAACGGTTGAAAATTGCAGGCTTGCTCATTTCCTGGCTCTGCATAATACAGACTGAGGAAGCATATAGGAGCAATTTACGTGCATTCAAACCCACACAAACTGTACGTATACATTCGTGTTATCCCTCACTTTCTGGCCGGCATGAGGATCAAAATTGATTATGATTGCTAGCTACGCTCACCCTCTGCCATTGCCGCCATCACCACCTATACTCCACCTTGAAGACATATCTTTTTTCACTGACTTCATCATCATTGTCAGTATGATTGCCATTGAACTGCCCATTATTATGATTTGCTTGTCACCAAACAAGTGACTCTAATTTTTTGTTGGAATCATAATTAAACAGGAAACTGTGGTTACTCCCATGATGACAGGCGTATAGTCTCTGACACTTGTGCCAATTCCAACGATTATCGTATGCAGGGGCTTACAATGGCTTCTCTGTGGCGGCTGGAACTTTCGTCATACTGAGTGTCCCAAAATGCTAGAGCTACCACGTTCCTCTATTTAACCCTCCACTTACCGCATCGACTGTGGTAAAATTCGAAAGTTCACTCTTTGGAAGTGATTTTGATTCAATATGATCGAAATATATTAGACGTCTTGGAAATGTTGGCGGAATACCGGTTTTAGGGGGTATTTGAACATGGGGGAAAGTGATAGTCTCAAATCCATCTGCAGATCAAATGCCATTTACGCGCATGTTCAAAAATCCTCAAAAACGGCTTTTCGCCTAAAATGTCTAAACAAGTCAGACGATTTGAATCACCTCAGACCAGATATAATCCTAAAGTTTCAGTTATGGATTTCAACTAAAATCATTATTCTACTTTGCGGCATTCGGATTCAGCTAGAAAAATATTTACATGTCGTTTGGGACAACCTGTATCCTGTTGTAGGTGTTACAGGATATTTTCTACCACTAAAATCAGAACGTCACCGTGAACTTCGCTGCGTTGTGGTGGTTTGGATTGGTAAAGTTTGCAAATTGAAGCCATCTGATATGTGGGCGCACGTGTGGGGCTTGCAAAATTCTGCTAGATGTGCACAGGGGATGAGCATTGGAGCATTCGGCAGGGCCTTCCCCAGAAATTTCACGTTTAGTAATTAACTGTTCCGCTCCGTGAACTGTCCTCATAAATCTTTCACACATGCAGAGCTTGTGAGGGAGATACGGATAATTTGGGGGGAGAGCTCATTTGTGGAACAAGAAAGCGAGCACTGAAAAGTAGGAGCAAGACTATTTTAGTAGCATTTAAAAACAGGTTGTTCTTTCCATTATCCAAAATCTTTCCCCGCCAAATTTTAGTACTAATCATGTAACACTTCATTTTCAGTGCCAATTAAATTACTGAGAAAAGTGTTCGGAGCGTCCCGAAGATAAGCATAGAGCGATTCATCTGCAATGTAAATAGAACAGGTCTCAAAGGCTTGTCAACCGTACAGAAAGAAAGCGTCTTGAAGCGTGTGAGGTAGTAATTAAGGAAATGTGTACAGGGAATCATTAGTATTCCATCCTCGTCGGCGAGAGTATACCTGTCCTTCATTCTCCACCGTTACAATGTATGGATTTGAGCTCATGTCGGAGGATCGCTTCATGTTCAAAGTGTGCGCCTCCTGAAGGTGCATTTTGTATATTGCGTGCGGTTCTTGGATAAGGTTATGCATATAGCAATTACAAATCGATGTTCTCACAGTAAAATATCTTCATACAGCTTTTTTCATGAAACTCACTCAGAAATTGGCAGTTACATTCAAACCTCAATTCCGATAAAATTTACAGAGAGCCGAAATAGATTTGGCGGGAGAGATAAGGCTATTACGCAACCTTCTGAACACGAGCCGATATAAGAAGATCCTTGCAGCTTAGGTCGTGTGCAGTTTTTCTACCGTTTACAGTAAAGTGTGAACAGTAGCCCAGCTGAGCATCAAAATTATTTTCTATCAGTTTCGATCTCAGATGTGGCCATTCGGATCTTGGAAGTAATTATTTGGTTATTGCTCGATTCGAGTAATCAAACGTGGTTGAGATGCGTGCTCAACTTGGTGCTTCTCGTACTAGAATCATTCTTTCTTTTGTCGCTGTCCACTTCAAACTCCTGTCAATAATTTATGAGGTGGTGGAAAGTGTGCTCAGCTCAAACTGGGCAACTCCTCCGCAGTGGCCACCAAATGTACAATGAGAAAAGGCGGTGGTGGTAGTTATATCGATCCTACATTCTCTCGCCGTTCGGTTTACTTGACCAGTACGGCTCTGTCACTCAAGTCTGTGGCACTGAGGCACTGAGTTAAAGAATAAATTTGGGAATACACTACATACCCTAGTTTAATTGCAAACTGCCCTCGAGGAGGCATACGATTTCATTGGAATTCACCTGTACTGAAATTTGAAAGGGTTTTGGCAATGAAAAGATGAAGTTGCTCATACCATATTCAGATTATAGCTTCATCGCGAGTGGTTATTATTATTAAGGCCCTTGATGAAACCAGATGATAATAATTTCTGGCAAAAACTAAAAATGTCCCCCACAAAGTAGGATTTGGATGTGGCCTGGCCTTACTTCACATTTCAACTTATACCGAAGGAAAAGCAAGCATTTACATCATTCATGGACAACAAATATCGTATTTTACATTTTAAGCACGGGCTCGTTAAATTCAAGGTAGAGCTGTCCGCACTAATAAGGTATATGACTATTTCTCCGAGCTTCCGAGAACTTGCCGCAATCAACTGTGTTCAGCCGAACCCGGTACACGCTAAATTACCTTCAGTCAGCCACACGTTGCCTTATTGTGGAGGTGAAAAGCACCTGAAAAGCCCGTCTTGTGCACTATATAGCTACACACACTCCTGTGCCACATGTACGAAGTGCTGATGACAGCAAGTGGGAGCTCCCGTACAACCATGACGTGAGCCTACAACTAGTGCGGGAGCTAATGTATTTCCTCTTGCGGGCTCCCGGGAATGAGCTGGGCCCCGTATTATAGTAGTGACGTGACGCTTTGACGTCCCCTACTTCACAACCGCGAGCCCGAATAAGTTACACTCAGTCAGTCAGGATAACCATCAGTTCTGAGCAGGTAGTTGCCCACCGTGGATTGACTTAGTAAGCTCCTGTCGGTTCATTACCTCCTAACCAGTGTTGCGGGTGCTATACCGTTGCTGTGAAATTACTTTCAGTTCAAAAGTCCTCGCAGTGCAAAGTAATTCAAGAAGCGAAATTACTTGGAAATGAAGAGGAAATATGTGATGTGACTGTCTTTATATTTCGTACCTGACCGTGAAGATTATACAATTGATGCCACGACGTTTGCACAGTGGAATAACCGTTCCATATGTCGGCCTTGTAGCTTACATCGGGTGAACAGTTTCCCCTTTTCATTTTGGACTCTTCAGTGAATTTTGGAAGGTTCTTGCTAAAGGCTCATCGGATTTGTACCTTCAATCGTTTCATGACCACATTTTTGAATCCGATATTGTCTATTCATTAATCACCTATGGGGAAACTAACTGCTCACCTGTGTAAGGTCATCCTGACCTTGATCGATATCCCGGTGCTATGAATTATAAAAGAAACTGGATACAAACACTAATCACTGGACGTCAGTGAGGATGACTCATCATCGCTTACTTGACTTTTGGGTTGGCTCAGCAAAAGAGTAGTTAGTGACTGATCCTAATAAATACCTGTCAATATCCCACCCAGCAGCCCCGTCAGTGTGGGAACCACTATTTACGCTGTGATTAAGAATCTATCAGACTCTGTATAAACTATCGGATTAACCTCTACACCAGGGCAGAACATAACGCCTGAGTTATTCTTATGAAAGCGGTGCTGTCCAATTTAGTCGTCATTCACCTCAGCGTGTAAAAACATTCGCGAACAAATAATTGGTTTGCATTCAGTATCACACATTCGAGTTATATACACTCCAAGTTCAAGGTGTTCCAATCAATCTATACGTGGGATAATACCTTTTATGCTAAGGAAGATTTCAAGGTTATCGACGGAAGGGGACGGGAAAATGCATAAACTCGACACTTTTGCTCATGCCCTTAAGTTGACACTCTCAAGAGCGAAGCGCCCGTTATAGGCAGAAAGCCTTGCTGGTTCAAGTGCTCTTCTCCATGAGTTACTCGCTGACATTGTTATTCCTACTTGAAAGTAGTGATAATAATGTCTGAAATGGATTCCTTACTGGGTTATTATTTGCAACAGCCACGTTACATTGAAGATTCAATACTAAAGGTAATGATATTGCATTTCAAAGTGATCATTATTCTTATGACCATCCCATTCACAATTTAATAATGACATTCATAGCATCTCTAAAGTGTCCACCATTGCAACAATGACTATTCCAATCGTACCTACGTGGCGGTACAGTCCTGCCCTATTGTTTCTTCACAGTCTGAAGGTCACCGGAGGTGATAAATGAAGCCATTGGGGCTTATCCGTTAGACAATAAAATTTTACAGCTCCTCCGGTTTCCGGTACGAAGTACCGAGGTGCCCATACATAGGCAAGGGGATTACTGCGCCCTTGCACCCTTTGCAAGGCAGTAAAGATCAATTGCCTGAGGGGGAAAAATCTGTAGATTTTGCAAGAAAGTCAATAATTGGCATCCCACACCTACTTACTTCACGACTCATTTGACTTTAGATTCACCTCTGATTGGACGCCCACACCTATGTGGAAACTCCAATAACCGTACATGACTCGATCTTTCTTGTTCCTCACCCCCACCGCACCGTAGACGGATTTTGAGTCAGTTTGTCAATCCCACGCATCAATAGCATAATTAATACAACATTTGAGCCTGTACTGCCAATAATGCGGCACATATATTGGAGCCAATTTTTTCGTTGCCGACACGCGGAACGCTGCTTGTGAACCGCACTTGGTTTTCTTCCACATACCGACCAACGTGAGATGACCCATCCATGCTTGTGTACAATCAAGGTGGGGTTTGATCTCTGGAGACGGTAGGCTGCTGTTGCTGAGCCACAGTACTTTCATTATATGAGCTTGCCCTTGCCCATATTTGGTCAGCCGGAATGATAAAATGCATTGTTTTATACGGGCGCAATGCTCATTTCACAGCTCCCACGCAAATCATTAGTGGGATCAAGTGAACATTTTTTTCCTCCTGTGCATACATACTCCGCCCGTGGAAGACATTCTCACTTGACTTTAAGAGTCATTGCGGCGATGAGAATTCATACTAATTGTCCTTTTCGATGAGAGGGCGAGTTCATGCCTCGAGCAGAACTGCGCAAGATAAAAAGTTTGTTTGCCTAATCAAGAGGCCTTTAACCCATCTTGTGTGCAAATCAAGCGGTAGCCGACCCACAGTATCCTGAGATTCTGATTTATTTTCAAAACATTTCTATTGGAACTTACAGGCCCAATTCCAGCAGAAACAGATGCAGGAGAAGGAACACAAGTTACTCCAGATGTTGGATAATCAGCAGCAGCGGGCTCTGCAGAAGGCAGCCATCAACGGAGTCCTCCCATCCAAGTACTCCAATAATGCTTACTCAAGTACGCTGAGCACACCAGGAAGCAATTCCATAAACAACTATACCGTCCAACCCGGCAAGGTGACATTAAAGAATGAATATCCGACTACTGCATGATTTTCCGATTATTATGACGTGAAAATGACTTTGCTCCTCCAAAAGTACAACCGCTCACTAAGAAATGGGAGAGATGACGAAGTTACCACGTGCTTTAATGTACGCTGTTTTTTTTTGATGCGGTGATAAAGGTACGGCAAATGTTCGAAGAGCGTCGTAAAGGCGGAGCACTACCAGCTAATAATCTCTACAATGGCACAAATGCAATGAATGGGAATGGCGGACATAGGAACGGTGGGATCGTCGGCATTGACAAAAGTTATCCCCTCGAACCCCTCGTCACACCCAACAAGAGCCGGAGCTCGAGCAGTAAGAGTGACCCCAACCCGACCGGTCATGTAGGAAAGACTAATAATGTGAGGAATGGAGTAACTGCGAAACCCCCACCCAACCTTGGCGCGAGCAAACGTGGCACTTCTCTAGACAGAACAAATGGGACGTCCTCCGAGAGAGCCATGGCAACCACAATTGTTACGACTGCTACCACCCGGGTGAATCGAGATTCTTCTTCCTTTACTACTAATGGAGCTCCAGTCGGGAACCGGAGGGCCACAAGTGGACAGAGCTCCTATGATGACATTAATGCAAATCCCACGAGCCGGCCTCTCAACACGACCAAATACTCAGACATCTATGGGGGTGACTCGGACTCTGTCGCCAAGCGTGAGGCTGCTCTTGCAATGAAAATGAAAAAGATGCAAATTTCAGGCGACCCCACGTCTTCCCCCTCATCCGTTCGGTCCATGTCGCCACCCAAAAGGTCACCCCCGCCAAGGGTAAGCTAGTTTTAAGCCAAGTAGTTGTCATTCATATTTTGTGCGATTATTCTAACTTTTGCACATACACAGCCAATTTGTGCGCTCAATGTCACGACAACCCCCCTGATATTTACATTCCGTGGGAATATCCGATGCTTTTACGTAATGCACTGAAAACCGTCGTTGCCGTAATGTTCTATACGAACAAACAGTACCCCGTACTCTCGTGGGCTTGCTACTGTAGTGGAAACTCGTGAGATGAGCTTTTAAGCTCACAGCATGTGGCTGTATGAGTGTGGCTGGTTTCTCTGGTCACCATATGGGAACTCGGATACACGCCAAAGTTTAAATACCTCATGAAGCTTTATGTGGAGGTAAAAAGTGTATTCGCACACCGTCGGCCTGCTGTATTGTGACTCCTAATGGAAGAAAATTCGCGTGCAGTGAACAGAAGCGTACACATATTGACTTGATTCCCTCCTGCACGACAGCAAGCTATCTCGATGTCGTCTCATTAATATCAGAAAAGTGTCCCGCTTTCCCCGGACGCTCATATGCCACCCTCAACGCAAGCACAGGCTTAAAGGCGAAGAATTTCGCAAGTATGGGTTGATCCAGATGAGGTGTATTGGGCATCCTTCTGGTCAGGCGCTGACAATATGACAATGATTCACACACACGGGGAAACATTTTACTTCCTTCCTACGAAGATGCCCAAAATTCCAATATGTCGTTTTCTGTCGGTCAATATAACTGGGAGTGGCTAGCCTCGAATTCACTGAATCGCTGCCAATGTCCTCGTATCTATCGTGTAACTAGACCTTCAAAACATTGATATGAAACCCGAGGCTTGCCGAATAGGCCTAGACATCACCCCTGGAAAAGCTGCTATTCTAGCATGCCACGAAATGTAGTTTATGAACCTATGGAGATGGACATGGTGAGCGTAGGCCTAAAATAGTTAAGTTGGAGCTACTCCATTGATGAGGTAATAAACATAACTAATCACAAACGAAACAGTATGGAGGAAGGGAATGGACTCTATGTAATCGAAAATGTGCAGAAATAAGTAGAGCGTATACCTTCATCCAGGAATTATCGCGTAAGTAAGGGGTGGAGTCCGTTGGGCCTCCTATGGGGACTCAAGGACTTGAGTAAAGTTAATCGTAATGATGCATGGAATGCTCTGATCGATAGCTGGAATCCAGTTCCTTCAAAATTGCTGAATAACTTCCGTGAGAAAACATCAAAATTCTGCAGCAGCATTTCCTTCTGTTCAACCATTAATCTTCTCGTAGGGATTCGAGCAGTGGGACGAAATGGCGGAAGTGAGTAAGCTTAGGAAAATTAGGTAGGTAAAGTTGCACTCAGTGATTGCAGGAATCCGTATTAGGCACACTTTTGCTCGTTCCACTACGAGAGCATTTCGACAAAGGCTCTTTTACTTTCTCCCCTCGCTCAGGAGTCCTACTGACTGACGGACGGAAAAACTTTCACGTTGATCACCTAATCATAATGATTTGGATAGGACGCACCTTTTCCGCTACATTCAGTGTACATGGACGTCGTACGTACAATGTTTCACAGGGTAACGTAGCACCCCACATGGAGTTTGACAGACTGTGAGAGAGGGGGTGAGGAAAAAATACAAGTTAACAAAAGTTTGGGCAGGTTCATGAACTTAAGTTGTTCCGGTCATTGTATTCATCATTGGGATGCCGTGACAAGCACTGGATCATTACAAGGAAGTATACACAGTGATTGCCAGCGTTGTGGGATAACACAGGCATATGACATATCGTCGACTCTCACAGAGTCTGTCCACCTTTTACGTTGACCAGGAGGCTAAGTCGGTGACGCTGTAGATGAGCGATTCCGGTCAAGATATTGTATTTGGAAGTACTGTTAGAATTATCGCGTATGTAACTACGTATTAATCACTTACTTGATCGATTCCAGGCAACGGCCCCGTCTCCAGCACGCCGATCTCCAGTCATGCCCGCAGCGACCAAAAAGGTACGTGTACGTATACCTCCCTGAACAGATTACGGTAGTAAACAAATTACACTCATCGCTGTGTCCCGCACCAGACCTGCGTCGCACTACCATGACCATTGACGGTCAAGTTCTTTCCAAGTAAACTCCTGTTTACTTAGATCCAAATGGAAAATGCCAAATATTGACAGTGAAAATATGACACGGCCAATTCGCAGACTCATGTCATTACTGCAGTTAACATTATACACACGCACATGCTGAGAATCTTAATAGTGTTTGCATACTCTACAAGCGATTTCCTCCAAATTGTGATAATCAGAGTGAATAACATTAATTCTATCATGTAGACTGCTCCAGCAAAACCTGCTCCCGTCCGAACCGGCCCACCACCACCTGGCATGGAGGCTTGTAAGGTTTGTGGCCGCTGCTTTGCCCAGGATCGTATCGCCAAGCATGAGTCCATTTGTAAGAAAACGTCGACGAAGAAGAGGAAAGTTTTCGACCCTACGAAAATGCGTATGCAAGGGACAGAGGCGGAACCTTACATCCGGCGTGTGTCCGCCAAACCTCCCAAACCCACGAAGACGGACGCAGCAGCTGTAAGGGACTTCCCAACTTAATGTCCTTTTCTGCTATTACTAACTCTACTTGAGTGCCTGCACTGCGTTTTCAGCCCACAACAACATTACCGATTTAATTGTTCCTAAGTCTGAGAAATCCTGCATGAAAAACATGCGTAAGGTTGCATGAGGCCTCGCCATTTTGCGTAAAATTCGAAAACTATTTTTCTCTGGAAGAATCTACGCATTTGCGTTGGCTTTGAGCTATAATTAGACCAATCAATGGCTAATAACAAAGGCTCTTCTTTGCCTTAATGATTGCTTGTAGAATGAGCATATAGTAGCTTGTCATATCCAGTCTATCGGATATTTATGGCCACTACAATGTGACCCACCAAACTTTGTGACGGAACCTTTGTTTACGTGGACGTTCTCACTGTTTCTGTAAATTGCTTCTCCAGCAGAAAAAGTCTGACTGGCGAAAGAAGCACGAGGAATTCATTCGGACCATTCGAGCTGCGAAGGAGTACCAGGCACATGTGAACGCCGGTGGGAACCCAGCGGACTTGCCGCCGCCGCCCCCGACAGACACCTCGGACTACATTCAGTGTCCTTACTGCAACCGAAAGTTCAGCCAAGGTGCTGCTGAACGACACATTCCCAAATGTAAGAATATCAAGTCGAATAAGCGCTAGTGGAATTGGGAACCGAAGGAACGCCAAGACGCCATGTTACCCCGTCCGGGTAGGTTGCTATCCACACACAACCCGAAAAAAGGACTGTTCCAGCATTGCAATGTATCCTCTCTATCCTTAACTGTCTCTCTCTCCCTCTCTTTCCCTATCTCTCTCCATTTACCTTTGCTCTGATTCCATGACGGAGACATCATACACATCTTTCTCAATATTTTTTTTTTAAATTTCCAAATGTCCTAAAATATTTCTACTGGCGAATTTCTACGCTACACACACGTACTACTAATGAACATACAGTGCATGACTACTACTATGTGATTGAGGGTGAATAGAACTTACAACTTAATGTATACATTTATAATACTTGTCAAATTGTACCTTGGTATTCGTTAAATGTTTTTCCCTAGTGAATTTAACAATACGGCTATGTAGTATGAGAGGGCGCGCTGCTACTACTTCGCTTCAGCAAGGAAAAATAGACCCAGAGAAGGGAGCACTATTAATTTACTAATCAATAATATTGTACTGCGTAAACGAAGATGAATATTAAATAAAGAGTGACAATATTTAACAACAACAATCATGTGGCAACGGCATGTGCCAAAGTTTTTGGGGTGTTTTCCACCATAAAATATCTTTATAAGATGGCTAAGGAGACTGTCACGCCAGAAACAACATTACAGTGCTCCAAAATACTGTATGTGTCTTACTCAATAATTTCTCCGTTATGGCTGAGGCCGGGGTGGCTTCAAGGTAAATAAACCCATTATACTCATTAAATGTGCTCCACTTTAGGATGACTCGACAGTGTCGGGGATACCGCACTCTGTTCAATTAACACCCGTCACCCAATGTAGCGCAGGAGTAACGGGCTTTTCCTGAGAAAATGACTCCATGCCCTTCTAGTAGCTTCCTCCACATATATGGTCGGAAAGAGCGGACGAACGTTGGTAACCCCAAGGAAAACCCGTTCATAATGTGACATTTTTCTAGTTCAGCCGCCTTACAGAGAAGATTCTACGAGAGGGCACACAATGGGTGATGTTGCAACGAGTTATGAAGAGGCGGAAAATACTATTTTCTATGGTACATTTGTCCACCGGGGCAGAGCTGCAAAATGTGCGAGAGGCAACTGCAGAGAATACGGAGTCTGGTAGAGGTTGAAAAATTTCCTCGTGTGTGAACTTGAGTATGTGGAGGTAAGGTAAACTAAGGTCAGGACTCTGGAAGTAATATGACTATGTGAATGAATTGTAAGGCGGGGGATCGATTCAGATCGAACTGATAATGACAATAGGCGAGGACGGGGAACTTTCCTTGCCATTGTCCCGACGTTCGGGTGTTAGCTACTTACACCTGGTCTTCAAGGCTTCAGAGAGAAAGGGCTAAGAATTTGTAAATTGTTAACACCGGAATTCCCTGGTTCTCTCCACTGTTCACAGGTTCGTAGTAGACAGACGGTGAGAGTAGCCAGTCTGCCACAGTCACGGCCATTCATGCCGTGCGGATGTTACTATGGAAGTACGCGAGTGTGAAAAATCGTTATCGCCCACTATAAAGTCTGCAAAGAACGGATAGATCATTCAATTTGCACACTAGCCACCGGAGTAAATTATTGTCACCGAGCGTGAACGAAGGCAATTACAAATTTTAAATTTCAGTGCAAAATCTTGGGCAGAAGTCAGAATCCACTGAACATCAGCAAAATTGATATGTTAAATTAACCTTGAAACTGGAGCGACCCTAAATAAAGAAAATGGAGCGACGACAACCCTCAAGCTTTGACAGCCGGAGCTGCTCCAATGCGCGAATACCAGCAGTCCCGGCACCAACTGCAAACCCACTTTACTACCCCGAATTTGGAAATCCCATTGTGGAGATAAATGGCAATATGACTTTTCAAACATGTCCTCACTGCACTCGGAATTTTACTGCGGACCGCATACAGGCTCATGCAAGCATTTGCCAAAGGTTACGTCAAGCACCCAGGCGTCCCGTATTCGATTCGGCAAGGCAAAGATTAGCAGGAACAGATGCTGAGCCGTTTGCAAAGACGGCGAAGGCTGTTCAAGTGAGTATGAGTACGGGGTGGTTTGAAATTAAGTTAATGTTTACAGTGAATTATGGAAATGGTATTTTTCAGCGCCCCATCAGCAACTGGAGGCAGAATCATGAGGCTCTTATCGCATCCATTCGGGCGGCTCGAAGAGCCCACGCACAACTGTCCAGAGGTATATCACCAGCCAATCTTCCACCGCCACCACTGGTCACGTTTTACAATAATTTCGTGCAGTGTCCTCACTGTGGGCGGCGCTTCAATGAATCCGCTGCGGAGAAACACATTTCTGCATGCATGAAGTCAACTCAAAATAGTCTAAATTTTATTGCATAGTACTTCACTTTACTCCAGTAATCTCAATTTCGTATGACAATTCGGCAAAGTCGACCGCAGAACACCGTAATTACATAAATAATAGCGTGAAAATTCAAAAAGATTCAATAAAAATGTGCAACCGTGTATAATTCTCACACGTTATCAACAACTCTTGATGCACAGAAGGTAAATTTTAGGGCATGTTTGGACCACAAATTAGTATCTTTTGAGTGATGATGCCCAAAATAACAATATAAGCAGAAATACGTTACCGAACAACAATACAGCTGAGATACAAGATTCTTATATATTTGCTCCTGTCCTGCGCAATATTCCTTGCAAAAGTTCACAACTTACTTGAGCGTCCGCAAAAATGCTTGCAAAAATGAATGCTTTAAAAGTTTTTAGCAAATAAAAATACTTAACTATTTTAAGTGTTTTTTAAAAAGTTTGAAATTCATCAAAGTTTAGAACTTTCAAATTTTCAAAATAAAAACCATTAAAACAATAGCAAAATGTTTTTCTTAATTTAAAATTCTTTAACATTTAATAAATGGACATCTAACAAATTTAAGCATTTAAATTTGGAAAAAATGCAACTTTTTCTTTCAAAAATAAATTTACAAGATCTTTCGACGATGCACAGCGACGGCTGCTAAATTGCTGATGTGATTACCATGCCCTGCAATGGCGTCCATACCATGGCTACCGTGTATGGTGATCATAATACTGCGGTTGCACACTTTTCCATAGTGGCTATTCCATACTCTACCACGCTGCACTTCAAATCCAAGCATTAGGGGATGGTAGCCATGGTGGGGTATGGTACGTATTGGAGGGTTTAGCAACCTTTAACCTCACCCAATAATTTAATTCAACCAAGACTGATAACTTTCTGAAGCACGAAACCGCATTTGGTTTCACCTTTTGGGCTTTGAATTCCTGGTTGCCGAAACTCCCGAGAACTACTATTAAACTTTACCATTAATACTACTTACTACTAGCTACTATTAATAAAAGCTTAGAGCAAAATTCAATTCATATCATCAAATTTTTCAAAACTGCTTCCATGTGCTCCCATTCGTAGCAGCTTTACCAAACCAAGTTGGTATCATTTGAAATTGTAATATCAACTCAGTTGCACTAACTTAATGATTTCAATGCTTGTACAGGACTGCTTCACTCTATTTCTGTCCAAAAACTATCACCTGCCGCTTCTAGACACAAAAATTCATCATTGGGTCCAAAATGTTTTATAAGTTTTGAAAATGCTTTATCCAGAGGCAAAATTTAAATTTAGCTTTTTCCTATCATGAGATGCATTTTTTCACTAGCATCCGCACCTCTATGGATTAAAATGCCTTGAATGCTTAACGGACGCCCTATTCATAACATTCTAATTAATGCAATGTCTAGCCTTCAGTTGGTACAGTGTCCACAAACAGTAAAATCGCTGGAAAGTGACATTGATATTAGAGTCATTAACATTAAACCTGTGGCCCCATGATATTTCGGTACGTTGTACACTGGGGCCGATATGATGAAACCTACACGTAAAAGATGTGCAATAAGATTTGAAAGATGAACTACAACGCATAGGCACAGACAACCTAAACAATGACACAAGAAATCCCCTACTTTCCAAATCCATTAATCATGATGTCCGCCAAAGAAATTTCACAGGATGTTGCTCTTTCTGCTGTATGGTTTCGATGATTATTTGGTGACAGTCTTGGTGCACCACATCTACAGGCCGATCCGCACGTATAACCTGTAAAAACAAAACCAAATACGTTTAATACACATAGAGGAGGAAAATTTCAGGGGGAAAATGTTAACACCCATTAAGTTATGCAGTTTAGCGTAGTAGTACACAAGATTGTTTCATCTTAAGATTCTTACAAACCAAAGTAGCATACTGCTATGCCATTACCACACTATTTTTAACTATACATAAAGCAAACATAAAGCTTAAAACATTTGTCCACTTAAGCTAAACCGGCCCAGCACAAAATTACATGAGTAAATGCCAAAACTCAACACCGATATTCTAGCGTAAAGCAATTTCTAAACTCAAATTTCGCCAAGTCACGGTAGCATGTACTGCGCAGAGGATTGAAGTTAACCAAAAAGTAATGCAAGTGCGAGAAAGCAGTGGTCAGCAGTTTGTGCTGTCGATGCAATAGAATAAAAATTATTTACAAATCAATTTATGGCGATCCGGGTACCATTTTTTAAAAAAATTGAAAAACGAGTTAAACGCGGGCTATGATGGCGCAGGGAAACCATTTTTGAAAGTCTTCCTTTAATTCCTTCAAATGATTAGAAATAATTTGTGATAGCTCAAGCTTAAACTCTCTAACTGGGATTGGGACATAAACGCAGAAAACTAATTATTACCTAACGACCTAAACGTCTAGCTATGGTTACAGATTGCTCAGTAAGCATTTTGAATACGAATTGAAGTGCCAATCTAAGCGAATGTTCCGTAAAAGCGAAAACCCTTAAGGAATATCAACATCTTTCATCAAACGAACGCACCTTCCAGTACGCATCATCTTTTAGCTTCCAAAATATGTCCTTCACTTTCTCCTGGAAATCCATATTTTCGTAGCGCTCTTGGCCATAATCACCTCTCGTAGCAGCGTCTTTCTGGTCGAGGTTTAAGTATATGACTGTGTCGGGTTTCGGAAGGCCAACGTCTGGATTCTTGCACCAGTCTAAAGGAAGGCCCTAAAATAATAGCGGGTTCTTTCTTATGAACATTTTAAAGTAATTTACCCATAATACTAACGCGTAAATCAAATTTGTTCAAAAACCTTGGCTGCTGAGAATGCAATACCAGAATATGCATAACGATCAATAAGTACGGACTCTCCCCTAAGTAAGGACGCGTTGATACTTGGCCTTAAGCAGCCAGACAAGAAGGTTTAGAAACATTAAATATATTGAAACCAGGAAACATTGATGCTATTTTATTAGAAATTTCAATCTTACACTAGCTCCCATCTATTTGCCGAAAAGAGAAGATGGATTGCTTCATCAGTCAGCTCTATTTGCTTTTTTAAGTACTGGTCGATGATCTTGCCAATGGAAGTGGTGCGATCTGTAATAATTTCAAAATAAAGTTACAATTTATAGGAATGATTTTCATAGAATTAATAATTGTGATACTTTAGCAGGAAGATTTGAAAATTAAAGTAATGAAATGATGACCTGACATCAATTTTCTTCATATGAATGTCCCGGAGGGTCCCCTCCGGGGAATGAAGAAAATTGATGAAGAAATCTATAATATTGATTTTTTTAAAAACGAAAATTTGTGCCCACTATCTAATCATACTTCGACAACGCATCTATCCTAGAGTCTAACCTGGAAAATTCATAAGTCGGATTTTGAGTCCCATCTTCGAGATCGACTCGACAGCTAACCGTGCCTGGGTAGATTTCCCCGCTTTGTCACATCCTTCCAACACAATTAACGCTCCTCTTCGTGCAGCCATTTCAAACATTTGACGTCTGGATGAATAATTCAAAATGGTCGTTGCAAAAGTTTGACAGATGTTGGAGCAATTCGATAACGCCAACGTAAACTGTAAAGAACATTTTTTACATGATTCATCGAAACACATTGTAAAAATAGTTAAACCTTACCTGGTTTATTCACCCCTTCATTAGATGATAAAGTATATGATACAACACTGGTAAATGTTGTCATTGATGAATTCGCATTCACCGAAACTGAAGTATTGCACCTATAGAGTCTGCGATTTGCCCATCATGCTGTTGGAAAACATGATATGAGGATATTGGGAAGTGAAGCACTAAAGAACCGATTCAAATCTCGGTAGAAATTTTCGCGGCTTAAAACGAGGGGGAAACTTTTTCCAAGTACATCTTGACAATAGCGAATAGAGTTTGTTAAGTTCATGCAAGAGGGAAATTTCAATGGCTGGACTATATGTCAATAGTTGAGAGATGTCTTGAGCTCTTGACGGGATGGTCGTTATGGCCCTGCATGCGGATAATGTATTCTCTTAATAACTGGTGAGGTTTTTGGTAATATTAACGCATATATACATGTTATTAATTATGGTTTGGACATGTGAGACGAGAGTCTAACGTGCGATTCGACCGGCACGGCAGTGAACATTGACCATCTTGTAAATTAACGGACTGTAACAATGGGGAGCGATTCTAAAACAAACGTGGAGATTGAGGGATTCCGGTTTACGCCGGAAGTGATTCTACGACTTGTCAGCATAATTCATATTCTTGTGGCCCCACTGACTAAGGTTGAGGAGAGTTTCAATCTACAAGCAACTCATGACATAATTTTTCACAGATGGGAAATTGAGAAGGTGAGCTCTATTGTTTTAACAAACAACGGTGTGATGTTTTAGTAAGGTCGACTGACGCTACTTACTTTTAGTAATGTACTTGACCCACACAAGGATCTAAAAGTGAGTTTTAAAATTTCGCAGTATGACCATTTCGAATTTCCTGGAGTCGTCCCAAGAACATTTATTGGTCCATTAATCATATCTTTACTATCTGCTCCTTTCGTCTTCGTGTCTCAACTATTCTATACGAAATTCGCTGCGCAAATAATTGGTAAGAAATTTTTAGAAAAAGATTTTGCTGTTGTTTAAGATTCATACATCGCAGAAATTTCTTACCTGTAATACATACTCTACGAAGTTTTTCTAATACTTTTGTGGATAAATTTTCATTCCAGTACGATTATGCTTGAGCGAACTTGTCTTGCGAGGATTCCAGAAGTTTCGCATTAGTATTTCCAAAGAATTTGGAGAGTCATTCGGGCTATGGCTGGTAATTATCACAGCATCCCAGTTTCACTTGATGTTTTATATGGGAAGAACGCTGCCAAACATATATGCAATGCCAGGAGGTACTGAATACAAAATTATTCAGCGCTCGCTGAAACTCAAACTTTTTACCGACTCAAATTTGTTACCTTTTGTTTTAGCATTACTGGCACTTCATTACTGGCTAGCAAGAAACCACAAGATGTTAATACTTTTTGCCGCACTTGACTCCGCCATTTTCCGTTCTGAATTGGCTATGCTCTTTGGAATTGTTCTGCTTCTCGAAATTTATCATCGAAGACTGAGTTTGTGGAAGTAAGCTTTTGGGTTATTTTAGTCCTAACTAGTGTCCTTGTGGTTTTAACTGTTTTATGTGTTGTATTTTGTCACTTGAGCAGATGCATTAAGTATGGAATTGTCTCCTCGGTAGTAGCAGTTGCTATCACAGTAGCTGTCGACTCTGTTTTTTGGAAACGCTTGTTGTGGCCAGAAGGAGAAGTATTTTGGTTCAATACAGTGATGAACCAGAGCCACAAGTGGGGGGTACGTGTTTTCGCAATAATAAATACTCTTGCTCATAATTGTTGCACTTAATAGTGTAAAAAATTTCAGACACAACCTTTCCTCTGGTACTTTTACTCTGCTCTTCCCCGTGCAATGGGAACATCTGTACTATTAGTTCCTTATGGACTCTATGTGAATCGCCGCGTTAGAACTGTCATCACACCTTGCTACCTCTTCGTTGTGCTTTTTAGTTTTCTTCCTCACAAGGAACTGCGATTTATATTTTACGTCATTCCAGTTTTCAATGTCGCTGCAGCTGCAACGTGCGACCGTTTGTGGAAAAACAGAGGCAAAAGCTTCAATCACGCTTTGATTGCTGTTGGCGTAATTTTTCACATTGTGGTCAACGGAGTTATCTCAACTGGATCTCTCATAACTTCAAGCAAAAACTATCCGGGTGGAAATGCTCTCTTAAAGTTACATGAGATCGAGCCCTTGGGGTCAGCTTTAAATGTTCACATTGATGTCTACGCTGCACAAACTGGTGTGTCACGATTTCTTGAGATTTCGTCCGTTTGGAGGTATTTTGCTAATAATTTAAATTGTTTCATGTAATTCGCTTGCAACTGGGAACCTTATGCCTATGATTATAACAGGTACAATAAATCTGAAAATCTCCTTCCTGGTTCTTCAGAAATGATGGAATTCACTCATCTAGTTGTTCCAGCTGCAGACATTGAACAACGCTATATATATTTCAAATCCCATGAGATTTTACTGTCCATTCCAGGATATACTGGACTTGATATAAATGTAAATAGATTTCCTCCCATAAAAGTTAAGACAGATACTTTAGTTCTTGTTTTACGAAAGTATACGAAGCCAAGGTATGCAACGGAGTAAAACTTCAGTTTCACATTCAGTTAAGAATGCTGTGTTCAATTTGCTTGCATGGGTAGTATTTATATTCATACGTAATGTCGCGTTTCTCTACTGTGAAGTTCTGTATTTCACTCTTCTATCTCTTTTTCATTCAAATAAACAGCAGTTTCAAGTTTCCAATGTATTAAAATAAGCTTCTAGTTCAATTTTAGAGAAGTCTTGAATGGATGGCGAACCCTTCCGTTCCTTTCGCAAGGGTCAAAGTATGTTTTGGTTACAACGGCCCTAGCGTTTCACACACGGGAGGAAAATCTTTAATACAATTTCAGCAGATGTCGCAAGAGTCTTCAAATGAATAGGTCGGGGACTTCTCTGAAGTTCTTATAGACTTAAGCATGGTTTAGGCTTAACAACGTTCTAAAATCTCGATTCCTTGACTCATTTTAATCTTCGGCAAGCTTTGCAAACCTGAGAAAGATTAGGCAAGGCACCACGATGTATTCGTCATTTCCTAATGCATTACAAGTCCCCAAGTATTTGCTTGTTGCCGATGTTGACTTCAAAGTAGTTTGGCGACTGGCCACATTGTCACAGCTTTCAACTTTACTTCCCAATTTGAATCAATTTCCAACTTGATAACCACAGTTAATTAAGGCTGGAAATGCGTGTACTCGTCTTAAGTTTTGTTCGTTCGGAAAGTCAGTGTCTAATCATGAGTGGGAGCAGCAGCTTTGCGGGGCAATATGACGGCTTCTAGGTTCGCCTTCAATGTTTGATTACTTTCTTTGAGATTCGCTACTTGAGTTGCATGCCTTGCTTTCATGGCTTCGAATCTCTGAATATTCTTCTTATCCACATTGGCATAAATTTTATGAAGTTTCTCTAAACAGCGCTTTTTCCTCTCGATTTTCGCTAAAGTATTCTCGATCTTGGCCTCCATGCTTGTTTTGGATGTTTCGGCAAACAATGCTTTTCTAATAGCACAAGATGTGGAACTTGTAAAGAGGTTTTCGTATTCCTTGATAGTCATGCGGCTCTCATTCCGGATGCGAACCAGCAGTAGTCCTTGCTCCAAACAAGCAATTGTGACCTGGCGGATTAGCTCATCTGAAATACAGATGGCCGGTTGGTTAGGTACAGCTGTGTAATGGATTTAATTCATTAATACCAAAGAGCTCAGAATAGAATCTTGCACGAATGGGACAGAGACCCGTTTCCCTTGCTCTGCTCTGCTTAAGATACATGTCGAGTCGATCCTGGATTTTGATGAGGTCGTTTCTAGTTGCAGGCATGTTTGATACTGGGGTGAGCCACTTCCGTCCTTCCTCAGTGTGCACTTTTGGCGGTAGTATCATGTTCAAAATATTCTGCATTTCATCTTTCGTTATTGCACCATCTTTGTTCCTTGGTGTACACATTAGCTTTTTAATTTCCGAATTCGGGAGCATCGGGATTTCTTTGCTTTCTTCCGGCTCCACTTCCACATCCGGGCACGATGGATCAATTACTTTACCTTTCCTCCGTGGCTCATCGGGCCTTTGGCTTGCGTACATACCAGCATTGAAAACGACAACAGCTTGTGCAACTTCGTATGTCTTTCCATACTGGCGTACGGCCAGAGAATCAAGTTAAAATTCAGTGCTCTACCTACAGAATATACAAACTCCAAAACAAAGAATTTTACCTCAACCAGAGAATCAAAGTTTGTAGCTTCCTCCTTCATTTCAGGAGCACCTTTGTTAGATTCAGAGTACTGAAAATCCATCTTATTGTACCTCCTTAGAATGTTTCGTTTGGTTTTCGTGTGTGTTTTAAAAAAATTTAAATTTAGGTTAGAGTGTCACCGAAATGGTGGTGTACCTCTGAAAACTACGTGAATACTGCAATCAAGTACTGAAACTGAGTCTTGAAAAACTTAAAAAATTACACAAATCCAAAATGAAGCAATACCTCTAGTGACAGATGAAAGACTCCCAAATTGTCACCAATTTATTTGTAATTTAGAGCACCTTCAAGTTGAAAAGGCTTCAACCTAGCAGTGCAAGTGGGTTACCATGTTATTTCATTAAATACAATAAATAAACCATGAAAACTATGGAAACATAGGGGTTTAACTTTATCTGCAATGCGTTTAGTGCTTCCAAATTCGCAACACCCATTGCTACACCAAGTAAAAGTATGAAGTGGTCAGCACAAGAAAAATATAGAGAAAAATTCAAAATCAAATAAAAATACAAGTAAAAACGAAAACTGGTGTCCATTTATTACTGCACAAAGGTAAAAAAAGCAACGGACATGTATAGCTTCCTGTTGTTCACTCAGCATGGTCAAAAGTTAAAAAAGTGAGAGTGAGTGAAAAATAATGCACGAGCCATCCGATCCGGACGTCATGGGAGTGGGAGCAATATCAGTCAGTGTCCGCCGGAGTCCTCTTTATTACACACACATTCACAATCTCTACTCTCTTGTTTTTGTGAACACATGCCTGTTTGTTGCGTGTGCATATTCAAAGGTAAGGAAAACGACAAAAATGGACAGAATACCATGTCAGGTTACCACACACTTCAGACCTTAAATGGCCCCGGCAAGTTTTTCATTTAATTTTTTTCAGTAGCTCCATGGTAGTGCGTAGTTGTAGGAGTTGGTTTGTGGCAAGCCCATTTTTGTCAACCCGTCGGCATTGTTATAAAATCGAAATGGGCCACTTGTTAAATGAATCCATTTTTAGATGTCGTCAGCGAACTCATAAACAATGACTACAATCTCATAAGAGCAAAGTGGCTGCAAGAGGGATACGACTTCCACTCATGGAAGTACACACGATAGCGGTAGCGGTGGCGGAAGCCTGTGTGCTTGCATATTACAACGGACATATCCGAAACGTCGTCACCGCCTTTCTCAATAATATAGCTGCTGATTCATGCTTTTCCCGCTTGAGCTCGGCATCTTGCGTGCTCGCCTGCGTGTATATATATATGTCTATGTGAGGAAATGAAACCGGAACAGAATCCTTTCCCCTCCTGCCAAAGAAAAACGGTAGAGTCATAATAAATGATACAGCTATACTGCTCACGTTCCCTTGTATTAGTGGTGATAAGCGGGCAGGAGCGAGCTAATAGTAATAACAGGGTTACCTTCGGTCACCTGTAGGGCGGATGACAGATGGAATGGATGGAAATAGAAGGTGGGCTCTCATTCCCACTATTATACCATACGTCACATGTATGTACTCCCTTCAGCCTCAATGTCCGTGTCTCTCTCCTCTAAGCCAGTAATTCACTCGGCTGACTGCACAATGGATGATCCCATTATACCCTGCGTTTAATTGTACTTAAACTGTGCCCGGGCACAGTTGTTGAGGAAATTGGTGTCAGTCTTATGATGAGTAGAGCCCTCTCGCATCTCTCCACCATCGTCCAACATACGGACAATGACTGTACGGAACTTATTGGGGAAGTCCTAATGCTCGGATACGGATGTGATGGTCTTCATGCGCCCGGTGGTGGTGATGAGTTGGTGTGAAAAATGGAACAAGGGATTTCTTTGCCTTAGAAACTGATGGACTCTATTGTTTAGCCGTCATCTTGCCCACGTATGACTCGGCAGGATGTCGGCATGAACCAGCGTTATCTTTGACAGGAGATGTCTCTGTGAAATTGACACCAGAGCCTGGCCTTCTCCACTGCCTCCAGTCACATTATATGAGAACATCTACAAGGAGCTCCTCTCGCTATCTCCCTCAAGACCTCCAGCCTTTTTCATCGTATTCTCTCGGCACTTTTGGCTATCAAAGCTGCGAATCTTTCCATCTATCGTCAAGGAGTGCTGCAATTAATAATTCTTCACTCTACCCCTATATTCTTCACTACAAAAGCCCATTCGTCGCTACCCGAGACTCTCTGCCGTGTCTGTAGCACTAATGAAGGCACACAGCTAAAATTAAATTATAACCTGATAAGGCGAGAGTAAATGCACTCAGTGACAGGCACGCCACCATACATTAAAAGACTATTTAAATTCACCATTCAGTGTTTGATCGGTTAATTTTCCCCTTACATTCCCCATCACTGAATTTTTCCTCCCTATTGCCCTCTCCTCTTGCCTCCTTCTCATATCGGCTGTCATGGCCCAAGAAAATAAATTCATCAATGTAACTCCTGACAGGGGCGCTCTGCTCCTGTAACGTGTGTTATTCGTCCATGATTCTTTGTGTGTACTCGTGTGTGCTGCCACAGTGCGGAGCGGACTGAGCCAAAGTATTTTTTCCCTCTACACCGCACGGTTTTCTCACGGGAAATCTAGAAATTAAGGCTGGATCCGAACAAGTTTACATGAAACCACGATAAATCATGCGGTGCACCATGCCTTGACAGTATAGTATAAGCGATTTGCATTTCACTCCGCAGGCATTTAAAAGGCTGTAGACAATAGCCAAAAATAATTTATTGCTTCACTTCCATCCACAACCTGAAGTTCCAGTTTCCGACCGTGCCAGTCAGGAAAGCATACTATAGATCGAGAAGCAAAGAGAAATCATTGAAAAAAATCAAACTGGAACAGATTCCTTGCTGTGGATTCGATGAAAAAAAAAATAAACTTGCTGCTCCTGTGTGTAAATTTATTAATGTAAAGTGCAAATGGAGAGCGTGCGCCTGCTAACACTTTGGTGGTGGTACTACTAGTGGGGATCGTTAGGAAGAAGTCGTAACATTTTGATTTTCCACTTGCTCAGAGCAAAGACAGTTGTACTTGTTTACATACTTGTGATAAAACATTGTAAAGGTTCGCGCTCACAGGTGATCATAGTACTGCTACCACATCCGTCCGACGTAACAAAGTACAAGATACTAACATGTGTCAGGCTGCATCATGCACGACTTAAGGAGAGACTTACGTGGATTTGTTCCCCCCCCTTGAATCTTTGTATACATGGGGGGGGAGAGAACATAGCAGGAACAGGAGGTCGAGGATGGAGTGGCTTAGAAAAAGATTAAAGGAAACTATGGGAAGGTTACATCATCTGCGAGTGGAGGATGTAAGGATGAAAACTATGATTAAAGGGTGGAGAATCTCCGTCGCTTCTCATAAAACCGATCGAGAGGAGTGTGTGAAAAGCCTGTCAATTTCTACTCCAGCTCCGTCCACATGAACCTATTACTCTATTCCGTAATAGTCCCTGTCTGGCCTCCACACAAGGCTGTACTGGTTGTACAAAATACGCATCCATCTTGATTTTCTTCTTTATAGTATACCTGTTGTATGTAGCATAGCTCAAAGGCAAGTAGTTTACCGCGTCCAACCACGGATGCTCCCACACTCCTCCGTCCTGCCTTGATGTTCTTGCTCCTTTGGAGATGTTGGAATGAATCAGAAATCCAGGCGAGTGGTAGACAGAAAGTAAACAAAGCGTCGTGTGGGCTTCATCCTAATCTCGTCTCTTCAGGCTTTGATGTCTAGTACGTACACACAGCTCGAGGTTGGAGCGGAATTTTGCCTTGATCTAAAAAGTTTGTGGCGATGATGATGATGATGATGATTAGTATTATTAAGTAGTGAGTGGAAGCCAGTTTGTTGATCAGCTAAGGAATTTCATTTCATCATTCCTAGCCCGATCCATTGGATTTACAGATGGAAACTAGAGGGTGGGGACTTGCATGAGATTATTGAGGCAAACCTCAAATTAAAATTACCGTCCACCTTCCTTGTGAATGGTATTCAAGAGTTTCCTTGTATGCATTCGGAATGCATATAAAGTTGACGTAAGGGCCTTGGTAATGTGTTATGAAGGGAAAAATTCTTGGGTTTTAACAGTAAAATTCCACTATTACATACTCCCTTGTTGGGAGGAGAGGCTTTTGTTTTTCTCTGTAATGTATATGCATTACACATGCACTTGATTCCAGCATAGTAAATTCTGTCGCCCCGAGATGAATTGCACATTCTAATTCCATCAGTGGATCTTTTCTCCACCTGCGGACAGGGGGAATCATCATGATTATCATGGCTGCCATGAGGAGGGGGCAGAAACATGTTAGTGCCTATGAAAATTTTACCCCTTCAAATTGTATTATAATAATAATTATTTGATTTCCATAGATGAGGAATAAATAATGGGTAATCACATGGTGAGTATATGTACGCAAGTACAATTTTAATTATACTTGATCCCCCCGTGTAAAGTCTAATTATTTTATGCATGCATCATACTTGATTTATAGCTCATCTCCTTACCATATCATGCATGCAGACGAAATACTAATGCAATATTTTTGACGAAGCCAGCGGCATCTTGTACCCTCATAGACGCACACCCTCCCGACCATCCACACTCATATGCACGCACACATCAATGATGGAATCTGAACTCCAAAACTTGTGTATGCACACAAACACATCATTATTACCATTCTTTTGGCCTTCCTCCGGAAAGCTCATTTTTTGAAACCTCGTCTGAATTTTACCATTTGGCCTATAGGCAGATAAGGGAACAAAGAGGGTCTACGGTGGTGGTGGCGGGCGTGATGGATGCCAGGTTTCCAATGGCTATTCTCAAAACATTGATGTGTTCTACACATCTTTTCGATAGGCATGAGAGGAATGCGTTGCTGTGTTCAATTGACCCTAATTACATGTTTGATCCCATATGCCCCTCACTAGGTCCGACGGTCTTATGGGACTTTGGTTGAGAGAGAGAGAGAGAGATGGGGAGGAGGATGCGCTCAAATATTAAATATTGCTTGTGATAGGAGAACCATACCGGCTAGTACCTGGGTCGGCAACTAACATCGATGATCGCCCTCAATATTTTAACACCATTCCATATATTTTAGACCAAATTGGCTCCTAATTCTAGGTGGGATGGCCCTACCAAGGAACCATTGTTTTCGCTGCACACAGTCCCGCCCACCTTGTTTCTGCGTACAGCACCGGTGAGGTGCTGAGGTGAATAATATATAGAGCCGACCCGAACTCCCCAACCCGTCTGGCTTATGTGAAAACCTCTGTTTGCCCATCCGATGTTTTCCAACATGGACTGTGTCGCATGTCAGATAAGCCTTGGAAATGACGTGTCGGTTTACCTTGTGTGTGACATGGGGGTCGCCGCTGGTGGCGGCGGCTGAAAATGCCGGTGACAGGTTCACTCCTTGTTCCTGTGCGTGGACATGTACGCACAGGATTTTCGTGCTAGGAGGGTACCAGATGACTACCCATTAGGGGATGAGCTGGGAGGAGGAGGAATTATTAATTTAGTAAACAGTGAGAGTTCCGAAGTGCAAATAAGGCTCAAACGAAAGAAAGTTTGAATGGAATACAATTTCCACTAATTGCTCCACTGCAGTGTGTGTTCGGAAGCCTCCTGAGTCCTGAGTCAGTTGAAGCTTGGTATCCGGCGACCGTATGTGCTTCTGTGTATAGACTCCCCATTAATTTCTTCCTGTGTAATTACTTCAATTAAAATGAATGTTAAAGATGCCTGAATCTTCCCGCCGTAAATGTCTAAAAGTTTATATGCATGGATGCGTCGGTGTGTGTATGAAGGGAACGGAGGGTATTTCTCTGCACTTGGCTGAAGCAATTACAGAGTAAATAATAAAGCTAATCATAAAGTAATGATAATCAAGGGCGTGCTGGGCTCAAGGGCTCCTTCGATCCATGGGTAACAGAGCTGGAAGTTAATTCTGACGTCCTTTTCAACATGCCGCCGCTCCAACAGGGAGAACTGCCAGCTTGGTTCATCTGACTGGAAGTCGGAACTGACGGTGAAAAAACTCCCAGCTTGGAAATATTCAATATTTTTCATCTTCACTGAAACCCGCTTTTATGGCACACGGGGACGCGCAAAAACAAGAAGGCATAGGAGCCACAGCGTTTTGTTCTAAGCAATGGAATGGGGAAACAAGCAGTATGAGGCTGCAACAACCTCACCGCATAGGCAAGTTAAGAAGCCGACAACTTCGGCGAGTGAGCTTACGAGGACCATTCCATCCATGGGATCTCAATGACTTGAGCACATGGTGGATCAACATGGTTTAGGACTTGTAGACAGTCTTCACTCACGACCCTTACAGTGTTCCTATCTTGTACGACTGGACGACGGGCAGACGGTAGTGGAAAATATGAGACAAAAAATTCCTTTGGTCATGTCTTTCAAACCTTAACCCAGCATGTAATTTGGTTAGCCACAAACGGAACAAAAAAATTAACTTGCATAAAAAGTATTGTTCAGACTTAAACTCCACTCCTATATGAGCTCACCGCTGGTTGTATACTCTGTACTGATCGACTATAGATAGGGAAGCAGTGTCCGGCAACTCGTTGAGAACTGTGTAATCGGGAAGGCCGAGTAATCAGATGGGAATCGTATATACAGGGATCCAAACGTCTGCGCCACACGCTTCCCTTCCATTGTTGCTGCCTAACCGCATGCTTAATCAGTACAGTCAATCATGTGGTGGGTATTTGTAGGCTTTCTCATTATATATTAGCAGCATACTTCAGTGCTTGGCAGCCCACAAAATTATACGTGATCATTCCGAAGAGCTTCTCGAGGAACTGGGCTGCTTGGGTTCCTCCGATAAGATATCATCATCGTCGACACAAACAAAAGTGCTCCTCTCTCAGTAGTGGATGGACTTTGCAGTGCAGTTTTCACCGTCACTTAGCGTCAGTAATTCAAACGTGCAGAAAGTCTTCGCGGAAGATTTTCCCACAAATTTATATTCACAGTTCCAGGGTTATCACGGAGGGTTCGAATTAAGTTATAGAAATTCCTAGGTACTTGTCAACCAATCCTGAAGTCCTGTAGAGATACTTCCAAAAAGTAATAACAATACCTTAGACGATCACTCCAAGGCTGATTAAACCCTTTGTACAAATTTCATGCACCATTTTCTTTCTCCAGGGCAAGCAAACGAGGGAAATTCCTGAAAATCCACAGCTCAGCAGCTTGAAAGCTCACAAACTGTATCAAACAACGGTGATAATTTGAGGTCATCGAACACAATAATTATTTGTATTAAAAATAACAATTACCTCACATGACTCATTGAGTAAAGCCGATTAGTCAATCCAGACTAAGGAACCATGCTGAGGAAAACGGCCCACATCCCAGTTTGTGAGTGACTCCATCCGCGGTCCCTAACACCACAAAACCAAGGCTCTAATTTTTCCTCCACTCTCCCCCTGTTCCACCAACAACCTACTTATGAATTTACTACCTTGACTTGTGAGGGTTAATTAAACAGGGGAAGGGAAAAGGTTGTTTTTCATTAGGACTGCGTGCGCTACGTCCATCTTCCCATCAGCCTTCAGCCTCCACATAATACTAGCCGTCTTTTCAAAAACCACTCACACATAACCCTTCAAAAGGGCTCCAAATATTACAAATATATATATAGAGGTACTACAACCATCGTTTTGCTCCCCACTCTGCTACACATACTCACGCACCTGCACTATATAATAGTAGTGGTAGCAGTAGAAGTTGTAGTAGTAGCTGTAATGGCTGCTCAAAAGTCAGCTCTCTCATGCCGTTAGCCGTTGGCTTTTGTACAGCGTACGCGTACTTATTTCACCGAAGTGGCGATCCGTAGCTCCGCAATAAATTAAAACTGAGTTGACGTCTGCAGGCCAACCGGTGATTAGCTTCGTTCCTTCCCTCGACCAACCTCCTTGGGATGAGGGGACTCGTAATGATACTCCGCAGGTATACATGCGCACCCAGCATTATCATCCCACCGCGCGCACCACCACTACACAAGTATCTGCAGAAAATTAGGATAAAATCATCACGTTACTTTTCCACCGTAGATTTACCGCAAAATTTAGACCATATAGTGGTAAAAACATCTAGAGCCGATGGCTAATGCACTGTTCTGAAGTTTCGCCCACTATATACTTAACCCTTAATGATATGAATTCCGAGCTATGTAATTGAGTGCAAACTCACCTGTGGGCCGGACCTGAGGATTTTCTTGCAGCCTACGCACACTCGGCTCTCTGTTATTACGGGAAGAGTTTTCTATTAAAAATAAAGTCCAACTCATTTTTTATAGAAGGTAAGAGGTACCGTAGGAGAGAGAGAGACGGGAGGAAAAGGCTTTTAATTACCGTGGAGAACAAACCGCGCTGAGCTTGTTTTTATTCTTCTTCTTCGTCTTCGTCTCCATCGGTCCCGAGCATGGTTCTTAGTGGTCTCCATATTACATTGAAGGATACAACCCTCTCGCCCTCACTCACTCTCTATTACTCTTACTCTTTGGGAAAAAAAACGACTAATTGCTTACAAGAGCTCGGGACTAATGGAAGAAAAGCCAAGGAACCTTTTTTGGTTTCTCACATCATCATGCATATACGGTCACATAACAAGGGAGAGAATCGGGGAGATTGGATTTTTACCTGAGCACAGAGCTCTACTATCTTCCCCTTTACAATCCCATAACAGGGATGTAAACGCCGAACAGACCCTCTATATTGCTCCTTATAATAGTTTCATTGCATTTCATTCAGTTCGGTGTAATTCCAAGTCATTACTTTTCCAATCCTCTCGCGCACAACATAAAGTCAGTGAGCGGCTGGGAGATGAGTTTGGTTGGTTCGTTCAAGCGAAGGAGCCAGCGATGAGATGGAGACGAAGAAATGGGATTTCACGTTACATCATCAACAGCTCTCAGGAGCAACTCCACTTTTCACAGGATCAACTTTTTTTAACAACAAATTAACATGGAACATTTTAACTAATGGGAATACAGTCCCATGGATAAACGCACTGACCTAAGCTAGCACACACAACGCAACACTTCTGCACTCCGACTTAAGTTCCATTAAAAGGTCAATACGACGATAATTGTACCGTGTACATTGCTATATTAGATCTTTTCGTTCCTTCTTACCCACCAGAAATTAGTACCATTACTTCCAGTCCATTTATTCTCACAGGTGCGGTTATATCTCCTAATCCTCTCACACGCATGCATTCTCTCCACCTCAGTTCCATGTGCCCACTGATGTGGATGCACTTTACAACAAAAGGAAGTAAGGGGAAAGAGCTCAGAGACTTTTCAGGTAATGAGCTCTTCTACAACATCATCCTTACGTCAAAGGAGCTCAATGGACATGGAGGGGCCGATGTACACGTGTAATGTAACCGGGTCGCTGTAACATTTAGTCCCCTAGTGTTGGCCTCACTGCTCGTCCCTCAAAGTGTTCAATTAGTGTGGAGGGCGGAGCGGAACAGAACCTTAAATTTAGGCCTCCCTGTAATGGTAGAGTAAGACCCGTTGAAATCCTCAGGTTCCCTACGAAATGACAATGTGACTGAAAGACCTGATTCTACACTTGTCTCTTCAAAGGGTTCGACAACCCATCATTACAATTGAGCAGGCCAGCTTTTTAAATTAGCTCCACCGCAATCATCTGGGATCCAAATCAGTGGGTTCCAAACGACCACGATGATGTACTGACAGCAAGTGGACCTGAACTATGAGTGTTGGAGTCATCCGGTCACTTCTGCTCGTAGGCTCCTCAACTCTAGCCTATGAACCAAGAAAAAAATCATTGTATTATTTAGGAGCTGGTCGAAATGTAGATAATATCATAGCAGTTCGTTACTCTAAAATGCATGCCTTCCTATAGGAACAGGGTGAGTAGGAAAAGCGTAATTTTTAATTAAATTCACGCCATAAATACACTGGCCATATCCGCGACTCATGCTGACCCTTTTGGTGGTATGAAAGAGTTTGGCGGAGAGTCGCGATGGTCATATGTAACTTTTCAAGACCTCACAGCTGCTCGACAGCAGCATGTTAATGGAGACTCTATCAGCTCCGTGATAACGAATATGCTCAGGCGAGAACCTGGGCAATAATTCCCAAATTTCCAACAAGGTAGGATTCCTACCTTGTTTTTCCCATCTCTCTCTCTCTTTCCTACCTCCTGATAACAATTATTTATGATGAGTAAAAAAACTTGCTATTAATCTCCAATTAATTTCAATTACCTTCCCTTTCATAGCGAAGAAGGAAATAGTTTAACATGTTTTTCCGGCCAATTTGTTTTGGATTTGACAAGAATCCAATGCCGTGTGCGCATGCAACTTTTTTCAATAAAACTGCCACCAGGCGAGCAGGAGGGATGAAGTGACTAAAATCTTTCTGTGTGCGCGGAATGAAAACAAGACGGAGAACGAGAGAGCAAACCAGTCCCCGCCGCAATTCATCTCATAGTTCCCCTCTCGTCCTCTGGTTAAATATCATGGGAGACAGGAACTGGAAGAATACAATGACGATTATTATGACGAGGGGAGTCGCCCTCCGTTTCGTATTACGGCTCCCGAGCATATAATAACAATTACTTAACATACTTGAGGTGACCTTCGGGGTATATTATTATAATTTGGCAATTAGTACAATCTTCCAACTCCGCCCTTATATTTTGGAGCGGAAAGCTGAGTGACTATACACAATGCTAAAGTTGCATGACTTCCACCGCCATTGTGCTCAGCCGGTGAGTCAGCTCTAGCATTACAGAGTAGCAGCTCACAAAAGTATCGCTTACTATCACGCAATCACGTTTGCCTACACAACGCAGAGAACAGCGAAACAACGCAATAAGTACGATGCTCCTCCGGCTCGACACCAACTTGCCCCAAGGATTCAGTTTCCAGATGAAGAGAAGACTACCGAAAATCGTGTTCATCAAAATAGCCAATTAATGCTGAAGAAACTCTGACTGGTTAATGATAACGCAGTTTACCATGAGTAGGATAAATTAGGCATAAATTATCGGTGTGAGGTGTGTACCAGGGATCCTGCTGTTCGGAACGGGGCTCCAAAGTTGTACTATGAGATAATGCAGCGCACCCGTCCAGGAGCTAAAACTCTCATGAAGCTAATGCGAATCCCCAATAATTCTAAATCCTCTTTTCATCATCATCATGATCGGTCTGATGATGTCGATGGTAGTGTGGCTCTCCGAAGGAAGAAGATGGAGAACGGGTCGTCGGTGTACTAGCAGTGTAGTTCTCGACTCAACAGCCAGTGAATGCATATACATATATATATATGGTAGTCGCCGTCATCGTCGCACCAAGCCAGATTCGTATCGAGCTGTAGAAACAATAGGTCGTATAATTAAGGCGATGGTTCCCAGATATCAAACAAAACTGAAATGAATAGGATTTTCGTGAGAGCAAATTGGTTGCTTCCTGTGGCTAAGAACGCGTGGGCTTTATCCATCTAAACTCCCTCACCTGCTGAGACGCCAGGCTACTGCAGTCATTTCTCCATTATTATTGCCTAACAATCAACCCCGAGTTCCCTTTCGCTTGCGCTTCTCTCTCCCTCACCCTGTCTCCCCGTGGTCTCCACATAAACTAATAATCTTATCGAATTGAAGTCAGCCAGCCCGTCGTAGATCCTCCATCTATGGCGTTATGGTGATTTCAGGGACGCGGACAGCCCTTCATACCCGCACACACACACACACACACACGTATAAACGCACAAACCCGTCCATAATGTTAACACGTACTTAGAGCCCCTCCGAGAAATCCAATCTGAATTACATTGCTTGAAATTGAACACAGTGGGCTTCATCCTCTCTCTGTTTCTTCACTGTATCATAGAGAAAAGAACCGTTTGAGTTGCCATTTCCACTTCCCCTCCTACCTGCATGATGAGTCAATAAGAACTGTGGTAATCGACTTTAAAGAAATGTTTTTTCTTGACTCGGATCCAAAGCTAAATAAATCCACACGGCGTCATATGCTTTGCTGCTGCCCAGCTACCCGCGTGTTAGAGTGTTGGCTATACGGAGGAGGATAAATTAGACCGTGATGAATGTTCCTGCTCTCTTGCGTGGACCAGAACTCTGTTGCACACTGTCTTCATTAAACCTGTCATATCCTTCTCCTGCCTTTATTTTAGTGGCTGCTGTAGCTCGTAAATTAATTCTGATCCACGCAGTTAGTCGCCTATCAACGTCAGGAGGAACCCACTCCAACTCGTCCCAGTCGCTTCCACACTTGAACATTCCTAATTGTGAATTACAATATCCCGCGCAATTTGATCAACATTCTCTCTCTCATTCGTTATGAGATTCCAGAAGGTATGTTATTCAAAAGTTGAACCGTAGCAAATTCCAAGTGAGCAGCAGTTCCTTCTGACTACTCATAGCAGGCCTGGAGAGATGCTTATATACACGTGCAGCCAAAGCTCCCGGCTCTGAGTGAGGACGCGTGTTCCATGTGGCTTCGGACATGTTGGTGGCAGTGAGATAAACGGTGATACTCAGAGTCCATTATGCGCCGTATCCCTCGTCTTTTGCTTTCCTCCTCGTATTTTTGGGATACTGTGAATGATACAATACACTACGCTGGCTGACAAGAGGACATAAGATTAAACGGATGGGGATGTAAGCGTTGACTCTCTCTCCGGCCTGCGGACAATCCTTGGTCGCCTTTCCACACACACATTCTCTCTCTCTCACGGCCTTGCCTTTTGATGGAGAAGAGAGGAAAGAAATGTGGGGGGATCATTGTATAGATGAGGACGGCTGGAGAGAGAGTGAGAGAGAGAGTCTGCGGGGCTGGAAAAAGAAGATCATTCGTCCGTTGAGCGTAATCTTAGTTTTCACCAGAAAAAGCCTCTAGATTAATGGGCAACCTTTAACCATTGTGCCTGAGCGATTTTTTGCCATCTTCTTTGCTTTTCTCATTCCTTTAGCCTCTTGACTCTTTGGCAATATCTTCCACTTGCTCTGATTTATCTCCCTATCCAATCGACTTGCCAACCCAACCGCATCATCATCCACTCCCGCCCGCGCTCCTGCCGAGCCCTCCAAAGTCCGTCTCGCTTACCGACCATCATTGTCATTACCACGACTGTTGTACTGGGAGATGGAATGAAATAAGTGAAACTCAAGTATTCTAACCACTCGGTTCTGCTGGCGCTGCAAACTTGATGGAATTGGTCAGATTAGAAAAATTCCGATCTACAGGACCATAAGCCAATTTGATTCCAAGTCGAAACACTTGGTAACGATTTGTCAACTTTCCCAACGGTGGCACATTGAGCATCAATTTCATCACCATTCAGTGAAATATCTGCAGCTTTCCCAATGACAAGTTCCACCCCGCGTGTTTAACAAACCAAAGTCCCGAAGCTAGTAAAGTTATGACGCAGCTGAATAAAGCTACATGCAAATGAAAATTTAATTCAATTTGCAACTTTGCGGTCCTCATTTCATAGGTCATGGATTACCTCTGCATAAACTAATACAGTATCCGCTCATATTATTTTGCATACAGCAAGTTCAAGTCATCCTGAAAAAGATGCTCAATAACTTATGCTGAACTCGACAAGTTACTTGTGCTGAAATACACGCGAGATTGCCAATGAAGGGCTCACATTATTCATAGGGGAGTATAAGAAAGGAGATTCATCATCGTCATCCAAACGCCTAGCCTTACTTCTACTACTCCCTTCCAATCATGGTTGGATTCAGACAAACTTTTTTTCCATTCTTTATAAGCAGGAGTTACAGATACTACTGCCCCTTCCAACCTCGGACAAGGCGTATCGGGTTACATAGAGCAATAAGTCTCTGTGATGTTTACAACATGATTTCTTCCAAAAGTCGTAAGAGATTCAATGAAATAGACAATATCCGTAATTTGATTTCCACAGTGAATCCTGAGAAATGAAATGTTAATTTCATTCGTCTGTACGTCGTCCAGGTTGTGATGTGAGGTTCGGATGCACGCATAGAGAGAGAGAGAACTCGTGGAAAAAGTGCAGGCGGGTAAGCTTTCATGCTACAACTACCAAAAGAACACCGGCTTTTCCTCCCTACCCGTCACTCAGATCGCATGTTGGACGCCAGGGCCGTCAGCGCATAGAAACGACACGGAGAGAGAGTGAAGTAAGGGGAATCATGCCAACTGACTAGAAAACATTTAATTTCTCTACATGCACATCCACGCATGTATGAGCATAGGCACACACATGTCATCGAAACTTGATGATTGAAATTACCACCCGTAACATCCATCATTGTCTCATTTTTTCCATTTACAGCAAGGAAACCGGCCAGTCACACTGTGAGAGGGAAGAGGCAGAGCATAGAACAAGAGGAGCGGCGCTTCAGTTCCGTCTCTTTTTGGCAAAGTCCAAAAAATGAACTTGAAAAAAATATACACCACCTCATTAAGAAACCCCGGGTGACCCGGACGTGGTACGGCTTGCACGAAATCCTCAAAGGTCAGCTTTTCAAATCCTACCCATGCCCTTGTTCACCATGTATATAATACCGCACCACACGATGATCCATTCGCCGACCAGTCCACTATTGCTGCTTTCCTATTCTGTCCGACTCTGTGTGTGAGAGATAGAGAGAGCCGAGAAATAAGTCGACATCGCGCATAACCACTGACAAACTAGGGTAAACGAAACATCGGCACGCATGACGAGCTCGTCAGGAAATCGTGGAGAATTAATATTCATTACGTGATAAATATTTTGAAATCAAGACGTCTCAGAAATAACAGCGGGAGGAATTTTAATTTTCACCTACAAGACATCCTGTCCAAACATCCTTCACACACTATGGGGCTAAATGTCAAACCGAATAGTTACAATTCATTCTTCCCAGTAATACACACCAAGTGAGCGTTGCAGCCCTTCACGGGGAATTATTTACATGACAGAGTAGGAGGTACTCTCAACCAAAAAAAGTCGTGATTTCCCCGTTTGAATCCCCCACACTTTGACACCTGCGTTAATAAACAAAGTGAAGCAACTTGTGGGAGAACATTCACAATGGTACTTGGCTGAGTGAAAAATTTCGCACTTCACCGCACAACTACCCATTGAATGAGCATTTCCAATAAATCCCACCACACGAAAGCAGCAGCATGACATGGAACCGAGAGGATTTAGTGACACTCCTGTGTCCGCCTCTGACTTTGCATATAATATTCCGTATCGCATAACCAATACAGAGATTAAATAAATTAAAACAAACTGTCTAACGACACTCGCTATCTGTTCAAAAAGTATCAAGTGGACGACGACGAAATACTCAACTCCGGAGGACGCAGGATGTAAATTATAGCATGACTATCGTGTCCGTCCACTTGCTCCACTCGCTCCCGTTCACATACGATTCGGACATAGTCCTGAACAAAAGTAGCAGTGTGGTGACTCGTTATTAAAGCCACCACCACTACCACTTGCTAGCATGACCACTAAACATTCGTAATTTAATATGTGGTTACGAGCGTAAATTTCCCCTCCACATAAACAACATGGATGTGACAAAGAAGAAAATGTTGTCACGAAAGGCTTATAAAAGTATCCACGATGGCAATGAGGACCGCGTCAGGCAAGGGCAGCATATACAGGAGGCATACATCGAGGCTTTCGGTCTCGAAAAAAATAACTAAGCGTGATCACTGGGATGGGATGACATCTTACACCACCGTAGCTCGTCGTCTGCGACCGAGTCAGCAGGAAGTCCGGAATCCCGACGACAAACTAAAGCTTTTAATTCTGGAAAAAGTTACTCCATTCGGAAAATTCAATGACTGCAACTTTCGCTGGCTGCTGCTGGGAGACCATTGACTTGTTCCTCTGCTGTACGTAAAAGTGTCGGACAGAAAGTCACTCTGGATCCCGCATCGTGTGTGATGCATGTACGGATGAAAAACAGTATTAAAATAAATAAATAGTGAAGAAAAAGGAATACCAAATTGCAGTCCTTACGCTTTATTATCCAGTTTGAGCCTAGCCTAATGCTATGTTACATTCACAGTAGTTCATGACTCAGGCCTAATTTGATGGTCCGGAGAGGCTAAGTGAAGGTTAAAACTTATAATTTCCGACCTTTTCTTTTGAGCCCATAGCCATATGAATGCGTTGCCACCAGTTTGTCTCGTGAGAGTACAAAAAATATTTCAACCAACCGTACGAAACGCTATTATCACCGTTCAATACTCCACAACTGCACTTTCCTAGCATCGCAATGCATCACAACGCAACGTTAGCACTCACAGCACGGACAGCAAATCAATAGAAATCAATGGAACTGACCAAATTTCAACATATGATCTCACAACTTCTAACCTCGACCAACAACACATTCAAACCTTTAGCGGTCGGTTAAATGTGCAACAACCTGAAAATTATACTACTTAGAGGCCAGAACTGCGCATATTTATTGTCTCCTAACAATATGTCGCAACTTAGGCTACTTGTAGCAATTTAGAGTCCATTTTTTCAGTGGATGCTATAAACTATTCTACAAAATGCTATCAATCTAACTGCCGCGAAGTACGTAAACCCAAAAAATTAAAACGCTAAATAGTTAAATTTAATTACAGTAAAAAGTAATATTGTTTTAACTAATTCACCCACAGTCGAAATGAAAGCAAAAACATGTGTAACCTGCAGCTCCATAAAAACTATTTGAAACTTAAACAGCCAAAGTCCTCAAGGTTGTTCGCCGCTAAACTTCGATTTGTAAATGTATATCACACGTCGTAAGATGCTTGAAGAGCTGGAAAAGCCATACTAATGTTACTGTTGCACCGCTAAACGGAAGTTTCAGCAAGACCACAGGACATTCTCAAATCACCTCGTCAAGATGAAATATGATGTGTAGATTTTCCTAATTGCTGAAATAACAAGGCGGGTGCACATTACGACTGACAATGACACGAGTAGCGGTACAGTAAATTAGCAGGCAGGAGAGTCACAGCGGACAGAGGATTGCCGACAATGAGGTGGAAGGGAAGATAATTGTTTCGGCAGCTCAGTGACACGCAAAAAGATATCCACGTACAAAAGCTCAGTCATCGACTTGCTTCTTGCTTCCATGGCACGACTGTGGTAATTGCCAATCTGCAGTAGTAGTAGTAGCCGTAGCAACAGTGCAGTAGTGGCTGCTGCGAGGTAGCAGCAGGCTCCGAGTTCCTTTTACTACGGCAAAAAAATCATGCCCGTAGATAAAAGCTTGTATCCTGAGAACGATCCTAGCACAAAGGAAATCAAAGTGCTAGGAAAAATTGCTGCCCACACAAACATTTTACTTCGAGATACGAGTCGTAACAATAGTCACGCGTAACAATGAAGGCTTCAAAGTGTTCGTCTCTCTCAAGCCTTTACACAATTACACGAAAGTATACGCATCAGCCTAAAGTTTTTAGAGCCAGTACCTACAACATATCCCTCTCTCAAGCCGCAAGTTTTAGATGTAAGAAGATAAATCGTGAAGACGTATCAAAAATTACATAAAGAGAAAGGAGGTTGTATTCGTCTTTGAATAACCATAGAAACGAGTATTCCCTGTATTGAACGGTAGCACCGAAAAGTTTGTCAAATAGCCTTCAACTGCCTCTCTGCTACGGTGCCCAAAGGTATCAAAAACCCTCAGAGAAATGATCCTACGGAGTCTAGTAGCATAGTCATTTTTATGTATGGAGACCAGTAACACATCGCATAACCTTACAAAGTCAGCTTAAAAAGACCAACTCCGACAGAAATGGTGCATCAAGGGCATGTACCGTTTCCAAACACAAACTGTGGCAACTGCATGCTCGCAGAAGAAAGAGAGAGAGAAGACGCGTAAAGCTTTCCAGATTGGTTATCAGTGTTCTGCCATGCCAGTCAAACTACTTGACAGTGCCTCTGATACATAAACCGATATTTTCTCACAAAATGTCAAGGCGTTTTTTCGGCCTCACCATCTTCCTTTCTGCTCCCTCCACTCGTTCCCCCCCCACCATTTCTCGCTCTCCTTCCAAGTTCAGCCCCTTTCTTGCACTGCATTATAAATGTTCAACATTGGAACCTTCATCTGTCAGTTAGCCGTAGATTTGAAACATCTCTATTATTCTATCCGCAACCAACACTCCGTGGTTACTCGCTACTACTATAAATTTCCGAACAACTGTAGTAACAGCAACGCTAGGAACGACCCAATTTCATCCAACGCCCGTTACTGGCTGCACACTTTCCCTCGAATTCTCTCCAATGCCAGCCAATGCAAAAATCAGCTGAATACTCAGCTAAATTTTAGCATCTGGCGAAAATTTTAGTCATAGTCATAAGGCTAAAGTTCAAAGTAATTTCAAGGTATCTCCCGCGTAACAAGAAACAATCCAGGCTGAAGGCTGAAAGTGTACCGGAACGTAGGACGGGAGGTTCTGGAACACAGTCATGAGAGCCATCCCAACAGACGCACACGCACTTGAAACCAGGCATGCATAAGGGTTCCACAAGGGCACTCCAAAGCCAGTCCCCTGCACTCCAGAATAATGAAGTTGGGACTGGGTTTATACGTAGACAGAGAGAGAGAGTGGAGAATATAGAAGGCTATCGCCCACTCGAACCAACGTACTTGTCAAAACCATATGACACTTCTGTCCAATATCGACCGAAAGTGGGGCTGAAAAACGAGGGAAAATAGAGGGAGTGGATGAGGGCGAGCCGCCGACGAGCAGGAGACGGGCCTGGATGTCATTGACATGGCAAGCTCACCAGGAACGACGAGCCTTACTCACGAAAGGATCTTATTTTTAACCGACTACACACATACACACACACACACACACCAACATCTTCACTTGAGGGCTTTTTCATCGGAATTGAGAGCGTGCATCTAAATAAGCCCTGCTTGGTGCAGTACTGACCTAATAAAATGCTAATTGTTTACATACATGCTCACGATCGAGGTCTACTCTCAACATATTTCGTGACGGCCAGTTTTTTTAACACTCAACCCGTGCTCCCGCTTTTAATTACAACGTTTGTGAAAACGAGCATCTGCCGTTCCACGAGAGATAATAATTACCCACACAGAGATCTCCTACGAGTCACCTCCTTCTGAGCGGAAATACACGTAGCAGGATATACGGGAGGGAAGTGAAGGAATGGTAGGAAAATTGGAAATTTTTCAAAATCATAATTAATTCCCGCTCGGCTTCAGCCTGCTGCTCCTGTCAAGTACACAGGGAGCCGAACGGACGGTGCTGATGACGGCGGCCTCAAATGAGAGAGATAGAGAGAGCGTAGCACTATAAAAATTTAACTATACCACACTACTGGAAGGATTCCAGAGTGAGCGGATAATTCCAGCCTGGATCAAGTAAATTATTTCCCCTACTTCACATTCAAGGCTTGATGACAAGAGAGGGAAAATATTGAAAATGTATTGTCTCCTCCGTTATTAACAAGCCCATAAGCATACATAGCCATGTGCACTGTTATCCCGTGTGCCATGAGAGATTGAGCCGGAGCCAGAGCGATGAAGAGAGAAAAAAAGAAGGAACGGGAAAACTTTTCGTGGAAAAGAATCTTGTGTGCGGGATCAAGTTTTCATTCCGAACCAATTCACAATTATTGGTTTTTTCCAGCCTGTCCCTTAGAAAATGCCAATTTCAGGAGAGTAAAACCATTATGATTCTGACACGTCTCTTTAAGCAGAGGCGATTAATGAAAAAATTCTAATTCACTCTCTCACCAGATTCTCTCGATTGTACGTCTCTGCTCCTGCCTGCCTCCCTGCCTGACTGCCAGCCTGCCAAACCCTCAACATCCTCAGTCTTCCTTCCTCCCTTCTCTCACTCTGGTTCTCCTCTTTTCAGAATTAAAATGGCATTAAGCTAAGTACTAATAGTTAGATGCCAGAGCCATCGCCTCATCTACCACCGCAGCACAATGTACTCGAATGTGTCGACGGGAGGGAAAAAAACGAGGAAAAAACTTCTCCAAGAAAAGTATTAAGTTAAAACACACGGAAAAAGTTTTCTCATCATCTAACATTCCATCCTTCCTTCCTTCCGCTAACTCTCTTCTTTTCTGGTTCTAAGACCCACAGGATCCCAGCTGGGGGAAAACGAGAGAGTGTGCCTGTGTTTGCGTGTGTGTCAGAGAGAAAGAGAGAGAGAAGAAAGAGAATCCAGAGAATTAATTGCCTTGAAGAAATGTAAAAAAATTCCCTCCATCTCTAATTCCACATCTCCTATACTATACACACAGGGATCCGTAACTCTCATGAGATTCCAACGAAGCAGATGAGAGTTTGCCAGGACACTAAAGCCAGGGGAAAGATGGGGAGAGAGTGGAGGGATAACAGCGGGCAGAAAAAAATTCCCACGTAGCCCTTTTCCAGCTCAAACACACGGAGGGAAGCGCCAATTAAATCCCATCCTATTAATGATCAGATTTGGCTCATTTTGATTCCACTTCTCCCTTATCCCATTGTCTTGGCCAACTCATGCGAGTCATTATGACTCCCAATTAACAAGCTTTCCGTCAAATTATTTCTTTACAGCCCCTACTATATAAGACTACACGGCTAATATCTCTGGTTTATGAACGGGATTCTTTAGATGTCTTGAGAGCAAAACAGTTTAGAGATGAATTAAAAGGACTAGTCTGCACAACGGGCTCCCTCCCTCATTCTCTGATACGCTGGTGTTATCCGGCTGCAGTGCTTCATGATTCTTTGCTATTTACAGTACTACCTGGATTTTTTACACATCTGTTCCATCCGTTGTGGTATGGATTCCTTTGTAGGATCTGTAATAAAACCAAATGGCATAAGTGTTGCAAAAACTGTGGTGTCAAACGTTTGTGTTTGCACAGTTTGAAACTAAAATAAAAAAAGTACAGTTTTGTACACGACAAAATGGGTTTCTTGCATGTTATTGCACTAGCGAATAGTTCAAATTAGACCTCCCAAGAGTTGGCCAAAATTTGACAGATAGATGCATAGAAAACACAAGTGAAAGGAAAATCAATACTGTGGAATGAGTCCGTAACTAAAGTAAATCGTAGGGAAAAAATTAATTGGCTCAAAATGCCGGGCGTTTCTAATTATGCAGCATGGTTTTCTGAAGGGCGGCCAATATCAGAAATACTAGTCAGCGGCGGCTGTGTTTGTTAAACGGAATAACGAAGATCACAATATGAGCATTATATGACAGTCCCACCCAACATGATAAGGTGCAAGTTTGGCTATGCATATTTTCCAGCAATCGATTTAATTGACACCTTCAACTTCATGCCATTTCTTCCATTATTTGGAGAATACTGAATTTTGAGAGCATGAACAAGATGCTTGAGAAATAATTACACGATATACCAGTTCAGTGTAGAAGATAAAACACCAATTTAATCGGCAATGAATGAATCGGTCTCTTTGATAATATAATAATAATAATTAATTGTAATAATAATATATTAATCATTCGTGCACTTAACACTACCATGCCACTTAGTCCGACAGCTCAACAGCAGCAAACAAACAAGTAAACGAGTCGTCGTGTGAGAACGAACCAAACGCACTCTCATTCTTTCTCTTCCGTACATACATACATATCAGCAATATATATTATCATTATCAATACAATACGGAACTGTAACTTTAGGTAGCGTGTTTAAACTTAGCGGTACAGGTTCTGCTCGTACACGTTTAAATATTTTAGCTGTACGGTATTTAATATTATACGTATTGGCGTTATTCGTGTTCTTGCAAATTACGTGCTCTCTCACTCTCTCCCGCACATACATATACGCACATACACACACACACTCACAAATATCTCAAAACACTATACGAACGTAAAACAATAAGGGTCTTGGTAGTACAGTAATGTTTAACTATATATTCTCAAGTGTATTCCAAAAATCCTATTCTGTCAAAGGTCTACCATATAGTAAAATCATGTTATGTATACATAGGCTAGGCAGACTTCACAAGAAGCTAAGACCTGCATCGTAGATATCATCATCATCATCATCGTATGTCCAGGTCAGTAAGTCGGGACTATTGGCTAAGATGTAGGACATTAGACGGAAGTTTCACAACTGTTAAATTCTTGAGGGAGCAAATAATAACAAGCAAATTGGAAGCTTTCAACAACCTTTCTGTATGCTGGTAGTTAATATATAATGTACATTGCTGAGACAACTTATAATTGTCTATAATAATTACTGTAGTTAATGTAACTATAACCATAATAATAATCATAAGCTGCTCCGACCAGCCAATACAAAAAGCCTATTACCCTGTACTCAGACGATTGAATTTTACAAACAATTTCCTAAGATTACACAGCATGGATAACACTATCAGGATGATCAAATTCCTCAACGCCATCTTCCCTAGCAGCTTCCTTGGGGGTATGGATAATACAACTGCCCCGCCCAGATAACTCCACTCCAATAAAAATCAACTCCTCATCCACATCAGCCTCCCGATTTCTTTGTTGCCCAATTAGCACAATTTAAAGTAAATCCAAGTGTTGAGGTTCCCAATGATTATTTTCTCAAGACAATATCATACACTGATAAAAAGAATAATTCACTTCCTTTAAAAAATTTCCGTCTTACACAGGATATTTCCACTTACGCACATACAAGTAATTAACACCAGCACTTTTTAGCAACCCTAAAGGTCAGTCATGAGTCTATAGAATTGCTAGGCAATGCGCCAGGTTTACTATTATGTCTGCCCCTGAGATCGTGACGGGCGCAAATTTGACTTAAAAAAATTGCTCGGGGCAAGATTTCTAACAGTAAATAATACCTGGTATATTAATGCATACAGAGCAAAGTAAAATCTGCACTAAAAAGGGTAAAATATTTCAAAAGTCTCTCACTTTCCCGTCTCATGTCCCGTAGTAGTCTGAATTGGTAAACAGTATTAAAGGGAGCTTCAACCTAGAATATTTTGTACCCTTGTAGTCACAAGGGAGAAATTTGATTCTGCTACAATACGCTGCTGAGAAAATATATGTAACCTAATAATATCGTTATAGGAGTAAAGTATAGTAGCTGTAATCTATGTCTAGGCTGCAATGGCTGCACTACATTGAATCAACTGCAAATTCGGCCGTCGTCTCTTTTGGAATTTTTTGTCGTCCTCATCATCGTCATTACCATTTTACAACAATAATAATCATATAATCATAATAATTTACTTCCTGTAAATCATTCATCCCTGTCACTATAAGTTTAAAATGATTGAATTCGTTCCATACTGTCGATAACAATTATCATGATCAGAAGCCTCACGCGCTGGTAGTATAACAACGTAGGTCACAGTGACCACACTTCTAAAAGGGCCTCGCATCCATTTTCATAAGACAAACCACACACACACACACACTCAGCACTCAGTCAGACGCTCGCACACTGGAACCTATGACACACACACTGCCGCACACACTCATGTACACAGACTTACAAAGGATCCTGCATCATATTTAAACTCACATTTTAGGTAAAATCCTACAGCCTTATTTGGGTTTACCTGTCAGGATTTGGTATGTATGTATATATACATATGCTAATATATTAATCCTAAAACTATATACGTATATAACACAACGATGATGTTTAGTTCATTAGTAATGAATAGTATAGTATAATAATAATATTATTATTACTTTTATCCTAATAGTAATAATAATTATTAGCAACACCCACTACCGTTCTTTATACAGGTGGGTTCCAGTAGTGTACATACAACTTGTCTCCGGTTACAAATTAGAAACGTTGAAATTTTCATAAAAACACCACAGCAGCTTCAACCTCGTCACCATCATCATCCTCACCAGCATTCATATACATGATCATTGGCCACTATATTAAGTCCTTCGGGGCGGCTGCGGCTGCTGCTCATAGTCATAACATTTATAGGTTCACGCGCACTGCCTCTATAGTCTCTTTTCCATCCTTCACCTCATCATCATCATCACCATTGCAGTCCTGTCGCCGCACTCATGATCAACTTTACACATTGCAGTACAGGAGTATAGGAGTGGTAGTGGTAGTAGTAGTAATAGTAGTAGTAGATCGGCAGACAAATTTTTTTGCACGGTCAACCACGCAGACGCACACGTTCATTTCTCACAAACTCCAGGAGGATCATATAATAACATCCACGCACACAGAATGGATGAACGAATGAGAAAAAAAATCATCCTGGAAATCTTTCCCTAATTGTAATTATTAGTTACTTATTATTCTCATCTGTCCACATTTTCTCAAATGACTATATGTTCTGGTTGAAAATGTTTTGTGGGTTTTCTTTTGAAATCCGGTCCGCTCATCCCTGTATGGAGGCATAGGTCGGCAGGGCAATGATTTTTGCACTTGGGTAACATAATTATTTCTTCAAAATCATTATCATCATCATCGTCATCCTCATCATCTCAGTTTCTTGGTAGTTGTAACAGTTTTACAGCTTGAAATCTTCATAGGTACACAATGGTGCTCCTCATGCGGAAAGATGGGGAGAGATGGCGCTTTAGGTTTCGGAATTTTCGTGAGAATAGTTCCATCGAACAAACAACGATGAGGAGGAAGGAGGGGCTGGCAGGCTGGGCCGAAAACCACACGCACACATACTCGCACGGTGTCTAATACACAACTCTTTTCACACTCTCTCCTTCGCACATCATCTTGAATCCTGGGTAAGTTTTACATGACTTTTACAAATTGTACGTATTCATTTTCCTCAATCACTGTTTTGTACATTTGTCAAGCCACCAGCCGTCCAGACATCATCATCCACATCATCTTCATCTGCTGTAGTAGTAATCGGAAATGGAAGCAGATACTTCATATTATGGACACTCGCCGGGTTCACAAATGAAAAGGGATTGCATTCTGAGAGTTTTTGCAGACAAACCCTCATCCACTCCTACCTCCACCACCTCCTCCTCCTTTTTCTTCTCAATTCCTCTCCATCCGTTTCCAATTAGACGGTCCGTTGAAATTCTGTACATAGGAAATGGTTCACGTTGCACACGAGTCTCCTTCACGCTGTACAACTGGTTACGACAGTCTTGCAGTTACGATGGCCGCCATTCTAATATTTTTAACGAAATAATCCGGACTTCTCCCCCGTCTTCTTCTTCTCCTCCTCTTCCTCCACCTTCACATCGACAAGAAGGACTGGATTTTTTACAGTAAATTCCCCCACCGGCTGTGTCCATAATGGTAATGGTAATAGTAATAATAATAATGCTTGGTAGTTCTTTTCCAGACAGATGATGGATGATGGCGGTGGCGGTCCGTACTATCTGTAGTATTTCTGGTCTACAACCTGTGGAGAGGAGGAAAAAAATTATCAGCACATTTAGCTTTCAAGTATCCCCGTAATGATAGCCATAATTATTAGCTACAAAAGACAGAGTCTCCAATGAAGACAGAAGTGTGAGGGAAATAAAAGTTACATGAAATTCTATTGTATTATATACGATCTCCTCATAATCGTCCCCTCCTATACACCCCACTATACATGCATATTCAAATACTACCAGCCCAGAAACTCCCTCCCTCCCCACCTTCTATACCTCTCGTACTACAGCTATACTACCTACCGGTCTAATCTGAATGGCTCTAAAAACTGGAACAATTACTCATCTTTGATTTATTAAACCAATAAAAACTCCATTCTGATACCCTCTTATGCACCCAACCGACTCATTCCGCGTATGTTCACCCATTCCACGAGACCATTATATGGCCCTAATAGCAATAATGATAACCCTTGACGCCACACTCACACTGAATCTGAATGAAGAGCAAGTGAGGTAGAGAGAGAGAGACCTGAAAGAAATAGTCTTTTGACTGGGAGAAATACAGGATTTTTTAGTCCCGTTTTCACACGCTCTGAGACACTTAACCAGTCATTTGCTTCACAAACACACACACATGCATACAACGGAAAAGAGGAAACTCATGTCGCCGGCAAGGCAAGTACGGCGGGGTGACTCAATGGTCAGTCCCTCCACTAATTGCTTCATATCACCAGGCATGTTATGCTATGTTAACTCCCCTGTTTACCATTATAATTCCTTACAACAAACCACCTCCGTTCATCGCATTTCCCATGCCATGCTAGAGAACCTTAGCCAAAGTGACACTGAGACCTAAGTGATAGCACGTACGCTGTGAGTTGAATAATTAGCACGTCTATTTCCCCACTATCGCGCTGCGGACATTGTGTGTGCGTGTTTGCATGTGTGTCTGTGGAGGAGGGAAAAGGAAAAATTAATATGATATGATATGGAAAAAATCACACATTGTCTCCCACAGATCTCAAGCCAAGACAAGGAGCCAGATTCCAGACGGTGCATTCAACATGCTCACTCTAGTGAAACTAATCTTGTTTTCCCCTGTCAAAACTGACGGACCCGCTTTGATAAAAAAAACTCATATCACCACCACCACCAAGCACCACGATCAGTTGTAGAGACTCTTAAAAACCATCCGCTTATACGTGTGGCACGGTTTTGCTTGGCAGTTCTCAAGCTACAGCCACAGCAATAGTAACTACCTCTACCTCATCCTCCCATCTCTCCACAGGATTTTTAAGGGGAAGTCAACTCAAAAATAGATAAGAGCCTCATAATTATTACCACCAGAGTAGACAATATGGTAGTTGGCAGGAGGAATAATAATGATGAATATTCCGAGTAGGAAGAGAAGAAGAGGAAGAGAGTGGGAAGATCTAGTAGAGCGAGAGAGTGAGAGAAAGAGAGAGAGAGCCAGGGAGTAGAAGAAGAGACGGAGAACAAAAAAATGTCCCAAACTTTCCGTTCTTCATCATCCCCCGTGGTCCTCGCTGTACTCTTAATGTGGGCCAAATTTCCAGCCATAGACCAAGTAGCCACATAAAGTCGGAGGCATTTATAACATCTTTTGTCAAATCTCCTCGTCCTCCAATGAGATAAAGCCTATACATAGCACATAGTGGATGTGAACAGTGGTGCGGTCGGTGAGTAGATGGTGAAGGAGGGGACCCTCTCTCTCTCTCTTCCTCTTTCCACTTATTGCAAGACTTTGGAAATGAGAAAATGAAGAAAAACTTTGTGTAATTCGAAAAGCCCGTTAATTTTCACACGCCGGAATTTCAGATAAAGCTCCAGTTGACAGCTTACAGTCATAATGACTCGTACATTTTCCTCCTGGGTCTCCTCCTCCGCTTCGTCTTCCCGCGGAAGAGGAAAAAAACATTAAAATGAGGTACGATGAGAAGAATGGGAAAAAGTTGGGAGTAGCTCCCCTCCTACATGCATTTCAGATTGAGGGGAAAGATCCGGGAAGGGTGGATACACAGGGTGGTAGCCAATGGAAGGGGACGTGGAAAGCCTGGAGTAGCGGGACGACGAGCATGACAATGAACCACAAGACAAAAATCATGTTGCTGAAAATTAAAATGGATACAATGTGATAGATTCTCCACACAGTCTTTCACTCCAGTCTCCTTCCCTTCGTTCACTCATTAACTCATGCTCTGCTCCACACGCAGTGCGACGGAACCCTACCCGCGCTATCTCTTCATTTCCTTTCCACTCATTGCAAATGTCCCGGGAGATCCTTCTATACAGTTACATAGGCTAATGCAAGTTTAGCTCCTTTTTTACGGAAAAACCTGATGAAAATCCTAATTTTTTTCTACCAAGTCTGCGGAAAGCAGGGAGACAGAGAGAGAGAGAGAGAGAGAAGGGCACGGAGGATAAATTGTCTAATATTTATGCAAATCACTCTCTTATCCCCTTGTTTAACCGTTCAAATCCATCCTACTAAAATAAGGAGCACACACACTCCACGCCAGATCCATCCATACACGCACACACAGAAACACACACACATACACACGATCGCCCGCCCGCCCCAACCAGCGCCCAACTGAATCAATCAGATACATCAGATGGAAAATTACGTGCTGCTTCGCTCCTCTGTGTGTGTGTGCGTGGGACGGGAAGGGAAAGAGAACTGCCTGCACCGCTCCTCTGCTCGTTACATTGGAAAATTGCTGACTGTGAGGAGGGAAAGTGTATTATATACACACTCGACTGCTCTCCCCGTATTATGCAGCGCCAACTACGGTTCCACTGGTGTAACCAACGATCCCGGATGATACGCGAACAAATAAGGAAAGACGAGGGATTTGATTTGACTGGAAAGTGGAGGAAACTTCTATGCAGGATCCTATCTGATGAACCACATCTGTTGCCCATCTATAGAATCTAGGATTGGATCTTGCGTGCAATTACCATCCTTTCTCTCTCCATCCCATCCAAATCATCCAATCCCGCATTATTACACCAGTCCCAGCCTCCTCTACAGTGTACACACACACACACACTACTGCTCCCGAGCTATTACTACTACTACTACTATACTATCCAACAACTAACTACTTACTACTACCATCCCCTTCCTTCCTACTCTAACACGAGATCTCCCAACAACGGGCGGGCCAACCTCCCAGTTTCAGTCTAAAATCACTCAGTCATCCATCAATTTTTAATTCAGCCCGTAACCACCTCCACGTACATACCTACTACATCACTACAGCCGTCCTTTACCGGGAGAAAAGTGGTGGTGAGAGTAGCTTCTAACCGCAAGATCCAACCTTTCAAGCACTCCCAAATACTCTAATAATTACAGTCCAGGCCACGTTAGAACCCGCAGTCACGCTAACCCACCGGACCTCAAACCTCTGATTCCGTACCTACTAGCTACGACAGCCCTGCCTCCTGAAACTACTACTATACGGCAACCGCCACTACCACGGCCGCCGTGAGGGACAATAATTTGATTTTTTCCATGATAGTCCCTCCCAACCATCCCGACGAGTGGTTGAATTAGCTCTGAACAGGCGAGAGACAGCCTGCCTCTATGAACGCGTCACGGAGCCAGGGATGGAGGAGGAGTTTAGGAAGTTCGATCGTGCAATTTCCAGTTTATAACACCTATGATTTCCTCCCTACCTTAAACAAAACCAAAATCCGTGTTTTCCGGGCAGCACTACTAGCGAAGGGAATCCATAGCTCCCGCGCTTTATAGTATTACAACGAGGATGGCGAAGCCACAAAAGTCTCCACGTGGAAATCTCATTTGGACTGACGATAAGCCGCGGGTTAACCCGACCTTCTCATGCAAATGTGCCCCCGTTCAGTCCTACCAATAATGCAAGCTTCCACCCCCACAGGCCTTCACGGCTAGTATAATGAGTCGGTATAGGGGATGAGTATTACAGAGTACGGCTTAGTTGAACGACGGGAGCGGATACCTGTTCCATCTAATCATGCCAACTAATAATAGCAATACAGACCGTGCCACGCTTGCGGTTATATAATTGTTACGGTGGTCTGTAGTAATGGGAGTGCCTCAACATGCAAGGGCATGTCAGACCATCTAAAAATCCTCCATTCAAATTATAAAATTCCCACTGCTCTTGTAAAAATTATATTTTCAAACTTCCATCACCACCCGTTAATCGCTGTCGGTACACACATATCATGACACATCAATATTTAAAGGTGATGAGATGATAGACGTCCTGCCCATTCCCACCCTCCTTAACCTCTAATATCGGAGGGTAAAGTGTGATGCAGTATAGTATGCATGCAGAGACCTACACAGAGAAAAGAGGACACGTATGTAGGCAGAGAGAAAGAACAGATGGTGGAATTTTCGGATATTATTTACCTGAGATGTTTTAAAGGTGATGGCCATAATACTGGGGCGGGTAGTGGTACGCCTCGTTGTGGAAAGCGGAGTCGCCCGGGGGTCTGTGGAGCATTTGCTGACCGTCCATCATGTAACCCATCGAGCCGTCTGGACTGTATGCCCCACCTGGAGCTCCGTGCGGAGGGAATACTGGAAATAGACAAAAATATACATACTCATCAAGCGTCCATCATGTACACATACACACACAAAACATCAAATCAATTCATTATTCCACCTCCTCCTCCTCCTCTCCCTCAGTACACAATACTACAAGCATGCACACACAAACATCCGCAGACAGAAAAACATATAGGCCATAGCTACTACCCTTCATCCGCTAACAACTTCCTATCACGAACCCACCATTTCTCTCCTCTCCCAACTACCGCCACCACGCTCAGGCGTCTACCCGGGGCCGCTCTTTATTCACTCCTCCTCAAAAGAACACAAGCAGCTGGGATGACGGTGAGACAAAATATTGAATTCGTCAACGGTGGGAGTAAACTGGAGCGCCACCACCGCCGCCTTATCGAAGGTGTAGAGAATTTAAAATCGGGACGGAAAAAACAGCAGTAGTGGGCAAGCCGTTGTTTGAAGGAAAGGGTAGGATAGGATGCAAATCCGGGACAAGATGGGCCAAACCATCCCCGGGATTGTTCCCTCCTGAAAACTCATAAATTAGATTTCTGTTCGAAAGGTTCGACCCGAACGTTTCCCTCCCTGTCCTCCTCCCGGCATGCAAGCGGTTGAAGAGGTGTTGGGAGAGCCATTACACTGACCGAGGAAAATCTATGTGTATTTCCACTTGTTCTCATCCCCAAGCACACACAGACACACATGCATACACAGATGCACACAAACGCGCATACAAGACTCCCGGAACGGACCAACAGCCTAGATCACCCCCACTGCCACTTGGAATTCACTCCCTCTGTGTACTGCAGTGGACCAATGGATTTTTGCAAATGGGCATAGAGTACAAGTGAAAAAAAATCTCTACCCATCCTCCCAGCCCGTTGTCAGACACAGGATTGTAGGATCGTGATACATGACTCCTTAGGGTTCCATACGAGTACCCTCCCCAAATACACCTCAAACATTTCCCGCCATGCCATTCCGCCACTACTACCTAATCCCACTCCTCCTCCCCCTGCCTCAATCTCTTACATTTTCACTTTTCTCAAACCCACCTACGCCAACCACGCCACTGCTCCACGGACGGACGGCACTTCCCCTATTTCGAGTGAGCGAGCGAGCGAGCGAGCGAGCGAGAGGGGAAAAACAAAGAGAACCTTCAATCATCCTGACTCCTCTCTCTCTGATCCTTGTGCCGAAGGAGGAAGAACCGATTCAACTGCTAAAGTATGCGGGAACGGATCCCACACCCCAATCCTCCAATTTCCCTATATATAAATATACACAAACTTCATAGGCGGAGCAGAGCAGAGCAGAGCAGCGGCGGATCTGGCAAAAAATCCAATACGGAGAAAGTCTTGAGACCTGTGTGGAACTTTAATATTTGATAATGTACTGAATTAAAAAAATCCAAGTCAATAAATAAGAGCTCCTTCCCACCAGCAGCTCATCTGATTTACGAGCCTCTTCCCCGTTCAGGGTTCACCTCTTCTATACGTGCCAACGTACATGCATCTCAATATCTGTACCTGTATGTGTCTGCAACTCCTGGCCACACACACTCACACACACACACACACACACACACCTGAAACCTTCCAATTACGTGCCTTGCTCCGTCCTACACAAACTTTTCTCACTCAACCTCCTAGATGCAGCCTAGAATTCGGATGAGCCTCACAAACACACACACATACACAAAAATGAACATCGACTAGACGTAGTAAGTAAGTACAGAACCTCTTCCACAGTACGTGAATGCACCGGAGGCGTTGGAGGGATGGAGAGCTGGCGGTGGGTTCGGCTAATAAAATGTAATAACGTCAAGTATCGCCCTCATTCAGACACACACACACACACAAAGACAGGCGGAAATCCTACACCTTCCATATCCAAAGAAATGACTAATGGAAAGTGGGGAACTGGTAAGAAGGGGAGGAGTGGGTATCATAATGAGGCAATTAGCACTCGGAAAGCATCATATGACCAGCTAATGGAATGAAATGGTCTCTACAAGAATCCCGGGATATTGGGTATCGTCCTTCCATTTCCCACTTTTATGCGCTCCTCTCACAACCAAGCCCCTCCAACCCAACAACTTCTCAATCGGTCCCGTAGCCCTAGTCCCCGCATCCACATATACAGAGGCGTTCATACTCTCGTATATATCATATATACACTCATCCACCACCTCCCCCCACCCAGCCTCCGTACATTACACCACGAGGGTTACACGATGACTGTATATGATAGGGAAACGGATCCGAGGGATTTCCCGGGAGATCGAGTCAGATGAGAGGACGACACGGATGCGGAGGCAAGTAAAAAGGAAGGAAGGAATGGCATGGAGTGGTTCACGAGGAGGAGTATACACACGCACACACATACATCCATACAAGGTAGGCCCTATACTTTCCCCCGCAACAGAAAAACCCTCAGCTAGGACGAACGTGGCAATTTATACCCCAACTATATCTTCTACTTTTCTTCGTCTCCTTCCCTTCCCGGAAGAAGAATATGAAGACGAAGGCTGCTGCTGCACGACCGAGAGGAAAAGGAGAGGAGAGAGAAGAAAAAGCGTAAAATAGTTTAGGACTGCATGTTTTCAAAGCGGACTATTACTACAACCAAGTATCCCACATCGTAGCAGTAGTAGTAGCGGTAGTGGTAGTGGAAATAGTAGGACGTAGCAGTTCTTCAGTCTCGTCGAAAGGAAAGACGACGAGGAGTACGCCAGCGAGAGAGAGAGAGAGAGAGAGAGAAAGAGAGTAGCAAAAGCGGGAGAGAGAGTAACTCATTTGGTGGGAGCTATAATGCAGCCGTGCGTATGCTAGCTGTGTGTGCACTTGAATGGAGGGGCCATTGGGAAAGGCTATCAAGGAATGACAGGATCCTGTGATTGATGAGACTTCAGCCTTTTCTCGAATTTGGTGCACTCCACTGATAACATGCGAATATAAGCCTTGAATCACCCGACAAAAAGAAATCAACCCGCTCTCTCTCTCTCTCTCCCACTCTCTCCCGCTCTATGTTCCGTTCTTCCACGCTAAGTTCTCTCTCTCTCTCTCCTAGCTATGCTAGTTCCACTTCATTCTAACACACTAGTAGTACTTTTACACGAGACCGCGAACCGTATCGGGAACACGAAAGAGCGGGGAAAGAGAGAGAGAAAAACCAAGTTCTTTTTCCTGCTTCTCCACCTTTCGAATTTTCTAGAAATCCAGAACTAGTGCTACTACGGAGTTTCATTGAAACAACTTTAGACTCATGCTGCTACTATTCTACTAGTGCTATAACGTCAAGGAACCCAGTATTGAAATCCAATCCATTCCAATACATATACATATGTATACATACACACACACACACAGGCTTTTCCCAACTTTAAATCTACAGAGGCACGGAACCTTTCCAATAATTCCCGGCCGGAAAACATGAGTAGGGAGGAAAAAGCGGAGCCCACAACGTCGTCGTATTCCTGACAAACACATCCAGTCATTTCACAAATATTTCACTTGAATTCTCCATCTTTCTCCATGACCAACTCCAGAGAAGATAGCACTCGTAGGGGATAGGATAGGAACCCTTCTTGGAGGAGTTTGCGGGAGGTTGCAGGGGGGGACTCTTGAACTGTTTGTCGTCGTCGTCCTCGCCGACTCACCGCCCTAATTCACCCAACCCACTACTATTTACCCACTGGAAGAGAAGCTCAAGTCTCAGCTGAGCGAGTGTAATAATTACCGTGAAGGCATTAGGCTGGCGGAGTGTAGTAGGAGTCTGTAGTGTGGAGCCGGGGACCGAAAAGCGTCATCAAGACGTCGTAAACACCCTGCCTTGGTGATCTTTAATGTCCCTCTTTCACACGCCGATGCGACAACAAACTAATTTCCACAGCAAATTTTTCACGCTCGCTGCACACTCCACTCTCTCTCTCATTCTCTCTCTCTCTCTCTCTCTCTCTCTGTTTCCTTTCCCAGTTTGAGTCCCCCACTAAAAGTGCATCAGGAGAGGATCCCTTCTATGTAGGAACCTTTTGTCCGACGTCAAGATAAAAATGTCTATAGGGTCTAACTTCCGAGTAAAATATCTAATTAACATTGGCTCCCTTCGAACTCCATCCCTCTCTCTGTCGCCCTTCCCAGCTATCCCCTCGCATTGGTTCAGCATACTACTGCCGCTGGGATGGCCTCAAACTAAAGGTAAATGTTACGTGCGGAGATGCCGGACGGACTCAACTCACTGTGTGAGATGGTCACTCACGGGATCCAGGGACCGGATGGAAAAAGCGAGGTGGAAGAGTGAGAGAGAGAGAGAGAGACATGTCGGGAAATTTCCCATCATTTCTCTCGCGCTTTCCACTCTGACGGTCGCCGCCACGGTCCCTGGCACAGAAGGAGGAACTAATTGAGACCGCAAGATACAGCTTGGGAGCCTGTGAGTGGAAAACCAGAGGAGGAGAAGAAGGACGAAAAGAAGAAGATGAAGACGAGGAATAATACAATCATGAGGGAGTTAGCGGACCACGGGGGAAAACACGTCTTGTTCATTAAAGCACTTGATTTGATTCTCCAATCACACTGACCAACACTCTGTCTCCCTCCCAGTCTCCATTCCTCACACATACATACAAAAAACATATAGGAACAACCAGGACGACAACAACATCTGCGGGAAGGGGAAAAAAAGGACAAGTAGGAAACATCTTAAGCTCCGAGTCAGCCTCCCTATCATCTTGGATTACCATCCTTCGTTACGACGACAGTACACACCGCACGAATGACAACCAACAGGAACCAACAACAACTTGCCTACCCCCCACACCACCGCACTCACCACAACAGGAAAATCTAAAACTTGGCGCTCAATTTTCTATGATAAAATCTACGGATATAAGCGGAACAACTAAACAGACTGGGAGTTAATCCCAAGCCAAAAAACAACTTGTACAACTTTTCAAACAACAATGAAAAAACGGTGAAATCCATGAACATGACTCTTCACTCTACCTTGACCCCGCCGCATGCCGCATCTATATTCACTATTTTGCACTCACAGCTCCAATAATGAACCTCTGTCTCAATATAGGAGCATGCACCTCTCGAAAAGTGATGAGAACAATTAGGATTCTCATAAAAGCCTCAACCACTCCCACCGGGTATTGAACAGACGGGAAATCATTACGTTCTTCACATCAAATCTGTCTCGTCACTAATAAGGGCCTCACACAGCCAAACATATGCCGTCCATTTCATGCTTATGTGCCTAACACTGCGTATAAGAATCCTCCGAAAGGTAAGTTGGATGAGCATATATGTAGGAGTTGGACCTGCTCTCACTCTAATACAACTGGCAGTCCCTAATCGCTCGCTCACTTCAATAGTGTATACATATACGGGAAATCCTGAACCCCGGAGAGTTGGCGGCACATCGTGCTTACGGTGCTTTATCCTATGTTCACCATGATGATGATGATGATGAGATCGACCCCAAAAAGGTCCCAGCACCATCACATCAAGTTCTTTCCTCCAACAAGATCTATTCTCGTTAATATCGTCCACACACTTACTCACCCACCCGAATTATCTCTCTCACTCTCGTCGGTCATTTGGGAAAAAGAATCCCCGCTCCTCCATCTCAGCAGACATGGAGACGCGGGACGAAATGGACCATTTTCCTAATTTTTTCCCCTTAGAACAGTCAACCCTTGCCAAAAGTGGGCAACTCAGCCTGGTGAGTGAGAGAGAGAGTGACGCCATTGCCAGGTTCGTACGTGGTTACAAAAATATTTGAAATAACATAGCCTCTACTCCATATACATACACATAAATTCATACAGGAGCTCGGGTGAGAGAATCATTAGTTAAGGTGGGGCAAGAGGACGATGATGATAAATCTAAACACACACACACACACACACAGACACGGAGTACTACAGTACGACTCCACTGCATCCTGGGAATTAAATGCCAAGGAGACACCACTCCGCGGAGAGCAAGCTGTTTCCACCAGAGAGTTAGGATCCCGCAATAAATATGTAGCACTCAGGAGAAACCTTGCCCAACTGTTTCCCCACCTCCTGCTCTCTCTCTCTCTCTAGTTCGAGGAGGGAAAACTTTCAAACCCGAGAATTTCATCATCAGCAAGAGTAGGAGTAGGAGGAGGAGGCATAGGAGAGGACTTTCCCATTGGAACCCTATATAGGAGAACGTGTCAAAAATCCACCACGTCGTCGGGCTGAACATTATAATTGAGCAGGGAATGGAGTCGACGACGGCGGCGGCGACGGAGATGTGGGGAACACTCGGCCCCAGCAGTCGCTCTCTCCTCCACCCATAGAGAGCATTTCGCACGAGGGCATGTGGGAGAGTGAGGCCGTAACCTTTAGCCTCGCATCATCATCATCGTAATATAGAGGACAAGGAGAGAACATGAGCAAGTGAGAGAAAATATGATGGCACCAGATGTACTTAATAGCAGTCAAGGCACATTGTCACTTCACAAATTATTACTAACTACCACTTCCACTATACTCCTCCACATCCAGGACCACGACCGCACGGCCCGAACGCCTTTATACCGCCCCCATGTACACTTCCTCACACATCCCGCTCCCCGCCAACCCTCTCACATATTACAAACTCACACGCACTCCACTACAATAGCTCTCTCTCTCTCTCTCACACAGACCGTCTGTGCGTCCATCTGACACATTCATCAGCTCAAGTGTATCATCATCTCCTCTCCGAATTCCACTACAAGGGTCAGACTGATAGAATCGTAAAGCATCATAACGGTTGAGAGCAGTACTGTGCAGTACTAATACCACCACCACTGCCACATCTCCGGCAAACTCACACATTTTCAATAGTTCCTCACAGACACACGTGTGTCGTCATGTATGATTGAAATCCTACACTAAAAACCATGGTGGGAGGGAACTCCTTCAAAAATACTTTTCCCCTCCTCTGAAAATATTTAATTAAATTGTCAAAGAAAATTGTCCTGCCATAAAAAGGAGTGACTACCACATGGCTGTTGGGAACTATCCTCTCATCCTCAACTCCTTAAAGCTACTGTACCGGCGGGACGAAACACAAACAAGAGCCGTCGACGTTGTCGTCGTCGTCGTCGTCGTTGAAAAAATAGCTATTCTCCACCACCTCAGTCAGCCCAACTTTCTGTTCCGTGGGGTGGAGAATGTGGATGGGAGAAAATAAATGTACGTGAGCATGTTTATGGCTGTGATGAAAGGCGTCGGAGCGGGGGTATGGTGGTAGTCTGCCTTGTCGGAATGTAATCGTATAAGCGTCCAATACGACACTATGTGCGGTAAGGCCAACAGTAGTGGGAGCCTACTGTTACAACTACTACCACTACTACGGCATTCCACACAAATTGGAGAGGCGGTGGTATTCGTAGTGGCGACAGTCCCAACCGCGCCGTTGGAGTAAAAGCAAGCGAAAAAAAAACCGACATCAAGGCAAGGCAACGTAAGAGTAGAAAGATGTAGGAATTGGTGGAAGACGGAGGAGAGAGAAAGAGAGCAAGTGTGTGTGAGAGAGAGAGAGAGAGCGGGAGAGAGAGATAGGTGTTACATCGGGGAAAAAGTTTGGGAAAAGTAGATTAGGAGAGGCAAGTCATTTCAGGACTCATGATGGCCCATACTCATTCTTCTTGACGGCAATGACTCGCATGAGAGACCCAAATGCCATCGAGGTCGGCACAAATGCGTAATCGAGTGATTTTCAGCTACATTTCGCATACCAACTTGCATACATCTCCGATTAACTTCCCACACCAACAACAGGACCATTGCCAACCCACCCGACCCTCTCCCACTACTCCCTATCCCTATCTTACACAACACGGGTCGTCCACACACATGAGCACACACACACGTAACACATGGTGCTGCACACCCATACATATTATTATAGCTATACGCCCAACATCCCCGTCCCCATCACCCTGTGCATACCCTGTCATCGCGTTAACTCTCACATATACTCCCGTGGAGGAACAGCATAGAGGGAAGATCCAGAGTGCTATGAGCGGCGAGGAGACGGAGCCAACCAAACATTTTCGGGGGGAAACTATAGAATATTCATACAGACATTTGATCCGCCATTGTCATTCATACTGATCTACATGACTGCTCGGGATTTAAATATGACTGGAGAAATGCTGGCTCTCGTATTCCATCGTTACTGGGGTTACATACGTACGTATACGTACACACTGAGGTACATACAAAACCATAAAGCCCATCGTCTTCGCCATTGTCATCGTCATCCTCTCCATTCCCTTCCCCTCAAAACAAACAAGATGCCATGGAAAACTGTTTTACGGCATACCACTCCCGGCTCCACGTCACCATACGTATACACACCTTCCAGCTCCTCCCTACATCAACTAAAATGCACTTCAATCTCCTTCAGCCACCGTCGCCGCCACCATCACTACTACTACTACTACTACTACTACTACTACTACTACTACTACTACTACTACTACTACTACTACCACTACTGCGGCACTCTACCAAGGGAACCTGGGGGAAACTCCCGTCGTCGTCATGGTGGAAAAACTCGTCTTTTTCTGGCCATTTCATTCCACTCACTGATCTTCAGCCTTTTGAAACCATGCGAACCGTGACAGAGCAATTTCACCAGTACTTCCTATTACTGCTCCCACCAATGCTCCTCCTGCTCCACCTGAACATTCCCAGCTCTCCCCACCACTGCCACCCCCTTTATCGTCACCAAGGGGACGACCAGCAGCTCTGGCCTCCAACAACCCTCAACTTTGAAACCTTTGCCCTCTCACCCAGCCGCTGCCCCGTACAAAAACCGTCGTGGAAGAACCCGGTGATGACTCTGTCGGGAAATTGAGGATATTTAACTGTCATTTAAACCACATTATGCCACACTGACACTTGGTTGACAAGCCCGTAATATAATTTCTAAAGACCTCAGACACGAAGGTGAAGTCTCAAAGTCAGAACATGATCCATGTGCAAAGACAGGCTATGTCACACATACACACACACACACATACATACACAACACAGAAAAAAAGGAGCAGATTTTGACAGACAAATCCGTCCAGTTAAATTGTCCGAGATTAAGTGCGAGCCACGTAGATAAAGAATAGCTGAGGAAGGAGAGTAGGAGAGTTCCTTCCCATCCCTACGCCGACCCTGTATACGAGCCGTAATCGTCCTCCCGTCTCCTTCCGACGTTATCAGCTCCCATGCGAAACCCTCCTGCCTCACTCCAGTTCCACATAAATAGTTGTACGGGGCGAAAGGGGAAGCTGAAGTCACCCGTGCGCCGTAGTATAAAAAACGTGGAGTCACTCCCAACTGGAACCAACCGTCCCGCTAAGCCCATCATGTGCACACAGGGAGATATCCAGCCGGGGTAAGAAGGACGTGGAGTTACACAGCACAGCGCAACGGCCGGAGAGAATGACGGATGGGTTATGGGAGCGATAGGCCAACAGAGAATCATGTCAGTTCATAAAATGAGCCGATAAAAAGCCCGACAGTGAAAGATGATAGAAATGCAACTCACCACTTGCTCCTGCCCGATTTGACTGATCAATCAACGGTTGAACAATCCTTCGTCTCGCATTGATAAACCTGCAGAAAAGAGTGGGGAGAAAAAAAATCAGATCAGTAACCCGTAACACACTTTCAATGATAAATAATTTATCCTATATACATACTGCAAACATCTTATCGTCACTTCTCATTCATGTATAAAATCACCCAGCACACGACACCCCGTGCACATTTGATCATTTCCACCAGTCAGTCTGTACGATACATACGAGAGCTACGCTATTGTCTCCCTTCCATTCCAGCTATCCTCCTGCAGCTCTTAGTTTTCCCTCCAGAAATTCAAATATAGTTTAGCCTCGGAAATCAGGGGAAATGATACTAGAAATTAGGCGGAACATTTTTCCACTGAATATTATACTCCTTCTCTACTCAAGTGGAGGCAGAGGGAAGACCGGAGATCCTTGGTCGTTAACTATATGCTGAAGGGAGCACGGAGTCGACGGAATTGAGAAAGAGAGAGAGAGAGAGAGAGCGAGCAAACTCGGAAGCATCAAGCGAACTCACTCATCTGAAAATTCATAAATGCGGAGCAAGGAATTAAATTAATGCAAACGCACATAAAATCCGCTATCAGGGGAAACTTGAAATTTGCCATCCACAGACTAATCTGTGTGGGTAGAGTGAGGCACGACGGAGTAACTTGGGAGCGTGGAGAGATGCGAAGGAGAGAGAGAGAGAGAAACATGAAATTATATTTGAACCTCACAGCCCCATAATGGCCAGTTGAGATAAGCAGACAACATATCCCAGCCCATATCGCTCATTCCATTCAAACATTCAGTCATTCATTTATTCTCCTACGCCACCACCATGGCCCGCCATTACTCATTACTACTCCTACAACGACTACCACCATATACGCTACGAGCAACCACCACCGCAGTTTCTACATCCTACATCCAGAATTTACTTTCTTCATTCCCTCTCGGCCTTATTTCATAATCGCTCCCGCAATCATCATCATCACCAAGCCTCCGACTTCCAGACTTCACATTCTAATCCCTTGCGAGGAATTACGCATACTCACGCAAACATACTCATACACACTCATTACGCAGCTCAGCACGCAGACACAGAGCTGTGGCTCACACGTGGAATACTTTAAGCCAAGTTAAAAACGACCCCGCACCATCCATTACACTCAAATTCCCCTTATATTTTAATCCATTAAACCAGTTTAACCAGCTCCCACTAGAATTTCCTTGACAGATCAAAATCCTCCGAAATCGTGTCCATGTACAGTCTATATGCCGCCGCCGCCGCCGCCGTCGTCATCACCATCTCACTACTACCCCCGCCGCCCAGTCACCTTGAGTGAACTGAACAACATAGTGGGAAACCCATTTCCTGTACCAGCACAACCCCCGTCAACTCTTGTACAAAGGGAGCTTTCCGGAGCGTGGGGGAATGCAGGGCGGATAAAATAATGGGGAAGGAAATACAAGGGAAAATCAGGCGGCTTGGTCAAAGCTCTTTATTAGCCATAGAGGCGGCCGTTGTGCAGAGCCCTCTGCTCCCAGTATTACTACTACTATGTGGGGCAGACATACACGGAACGGGCATAATAATACATAAAAAAGCCACCACCACCCGCTCCGTCCGTAATATGAGGAGAGGCGTAAGCCCAGTGTGTCTCTCAGCAGCCCACGGCCCGGTCTTTCTCCCTCCATCCATGTGTGCATGGCCGTGTATGTAGTGGTGAACAATGTGAATGGCAATAGCCACTGGAGCATACTGCAAATTGCAGACTAGAGGATCTCTTGGGATCACATTGAGGATCTCCATGAAAATCCAAGGGATTGGCAACGGGATGACGCAGGGAATACACAATCATCCATCTACTATCCTTTACGTCCTCTCCAACCAAAAAATAGCCCCAAATATCCACCAACCCCTGTAGTTATACAGCCACTGCTACGAACCGTACTACAATGCTACTACTACTACTACTACTACTACTAGCGCATTACTATGGCTCCACTACCCACTCACTCCTCCATCCCGATGGCACTGACACCGAAAACCCGCCATAGCCGAGCCCACCCGCTAGTTTACAGTTCAAAAAATTCTAACTTGTCCACCCATTTTCAAATTCCAAATGGATACTGCCACGGCACATCCAGTGGATTTTCATTAGGCCACATAGAATGCATGTCGTATAGCCATGGAAATGTGAGACGAATCTAGAACACAGCCAGAGAACTCTTCTTCACTGGTCAAGACGACAGACAGGGTTCAGAGCTAAGTCAAAAGCGACTCCCTGACGCATTCCAGAGTGAGCCCGACAGAGGCGGAGTACATATACATGTGAGTACACAAGTGGTGGCGGCGGCCGTCATGGAAAAAGTCTGAAGAAGAGAAAGTTGAAAGCCCCAGACGCCCCGGACGAAACTGCCATGAGGAAAACTAAGTGAATGACCAAATTCTACTCTCTCAAGTATTCTGTAGGAATAAGAGAGACTGAGAGAGCGGGAACAGGAGGGGAACAGAGTGGAGAGTGAGAGGAGGAGAAAGCTGGAGGACAAAAAACTCTGGCCTGACAAGAAGAAAATTTTCTACGTGATTTATAGGCAATAACTCTTGTCCATGCTTAAGATTAGACTAGCCAGCCGCTTGGCTACAAGCTACTCCCGCTTCTTCTACTACTACTACTACTACTACTACTACTACTGCTACCACCACCACTTCCACTACCTCTACAGCCACTCACTCTCCTCCACTCTTATTACGAACGTGGACCGCAACTGAAAAGGACAGACCTGATTCTTTCCTCTCAACTTCCTCCTCCTCTTCCTCCTACTCTTCACTACACATAACTTGAACTGTGAGGGAATGCAAAGGGCCGATATTAAACTTGGGAATATTACACCAAGGGGACATGAGCCTACTAGAAATAAGCCCATGGAGAAACTAGGGGAGGAAGATGGGGAAAAGTAATTCAAAAAACCTCAACAGGCCCAGGGCAGTTCAAGAATGAAGAAGAAGGACGGGAAGCAGACTGACCTTTCAGAATCCTTCAAGATTTGTAACCGCAATAATTCTCATCCGTCCGACCCCCACCCATTCACCCGTCAGAAGTCATCACTGCTACTAAGGACCATCACATGCATATACCTTAGAAATATATATCTTACAATTCACTCCATCCACCGCCCCTCCCCACACGAATCCTTGAGTAGATGGGGGGACTCACTCTCGTACTTGTGCACATGAACGGGAGTGATTCTAACGACATCCACACGGAGAGAATGAAATAAAGCGATGCTGACGACGTCAAAGAGTGAAAATGGAAACCTGGAATTGTCGCATCTTCCCTCCATTATACAAAGTATTGATTTTACAATTAACGTGTGTGTCCCCCAGTAGTAGTCTCTCCGACCCTCTCCTCATCGTCTCTAAAACTTTCATTTACCATCATCATCATCATCATCATCACCACCACCACCGTCACCATCGCCGCCGCCCACAGAATAAGAGACGATGTACACAGGAAGCAGGGACCAGGCGGACGCCATCATTCTGAAACCAAACTCTGGCTACATGTGCTATATATGCGACGGAAGAGTGAAAACGGAGCATAAAATTCCATCCTCCTCCAACATATAATGGTTTAAATTTGAAACACCCTCTCACAGAATGAGGGGATGACATTGGTTGACGGGACTTTCCTCCGCTCACCACAGTATACTGCTGCTTCCAACCACCAGCATCGACTGTTCCACACCTCTCCCTTCATTTTGTCCCTACATGCAATTAACACAAGGATTCCCTCACAGAGACCCTTCAGTGGGAGACCGAGACCAAGAGTCGACTCGAATCCAAAAAGTTTCCCCTCCAACAATTCCCATGCTTACCATGCAGAAAAGCTCAAAAACTCTGTTCCTACCCGTCTCTTCTACGCGGTTCATTATGGAAATTGATGCAGAAAATTCAGGGTAGGTGTCTCTCCGCCCCATGCGTAATACGGGTTATACATAGCAGTGGGAGCCACGTACCAGGTACGAGCCATGGCGTATAGACACACACTCTTGGACTTGACATTGGTAGCATTTTCAGGGCTGACATTTCCAGTCCAGCACCCCAACTGAATGAGACAATCGAGGCGAAGACGGTGACAAGACAAGACGTGGGGGACCCCAGTGAAACCATATAGATGTATAAATCTTCCTCATGCTCATGCTCATGCTCACGCTCATGCAACCAACAAATGCTTCTTCCCGTGTGCACCACAGCTTTATAACATCATTGCCGCCGCACACGATACTACAACTTCACACGTCCGTCCATCCATATCCCCCTCACACTATAATTTGAATTTCCTCCTATAGTTTCCTACCACTATAGTTGGCCCAGGCCGCCTATCCCTCCACAAAGTGAATACAAGGTGGAGATTTGATGAAGTTTTTATGCTTGAATAGGATTTGAGGGAAATAATACAGAGATCACATGGGGGTCGTTTACTTATCCACCTCGAGGCAAACGGCACTTCTTCTTCAGCTCCTATACTACTACTCCTATGGCCAGGGATGGATTTGAAAATTTCCTACCAATTCATGCATGGCAACAATATCCCAGGAAATAGGCCATTACACATGATGCGTCGAACATTTACATGGGCCAACATCCCTCCTCCTCCTCCTCCTCCGCGCGTTTCCCCCCACTACCGTATAACTGTCGAACATGGGCCGATTCCCCAAGTTATAACGCCCGGTTGTGTATGCAGGAGTCATGGGATTGTGGACCAGGGTATGCTAGGGGAAAGGCTAGGGCGAATTTTCAAAATGGGAAAAGTCCAATTTCCTCTATCAACTATCAACCATCTCTCCCGACTCGTCACATCCTCTTAATACTTCTGCTGCTACCACCACCAGTGGAACTACTACTCATTTCTATGCAAGTCTCTAAGCTCCACATGTGTGTGTGTGTGTTGTGTGTGTGTGTGTATGAGGACGTATGTGAGTCCCCCGGTAGACCCTCCGCCACCATCCACCATGGGTACGACAGGGTAAGTAGGGAAAATAATAATATAAAGCGCTTTTTCTTCCCTCATTCTCCATTCTGAAGGAAAAAAACTCCATGCATACATTAGATTAGGAGAAGGGGACCTCGTAAAAAAGGCACCGAGAAATGATATAATGGGATCGTTTCCCTTCCATCACAACAATTTCACACAAGAGAGCGAGTGGGAGTGGGTGTGTGTGAGTGCATGTGTTATACGTGCTAATGCCTACTACTTCATACAAGACGCACATTCACACATGTACACACACACACACACACACACTCTTGAAACCTCTATCATCATCACCATCGTCATAGTCATCATCATCCCAACAACCCTGATGATATCAAACACCTCGCTACTCATTCTCTCACACACACATATAACCAATCCCTCTCCCTCTCCCCGCCGCCGCCGCCACCACCATTCGCCATCGTATAAATACACGGTTCAATTTTCCCCCCACAAGGGCATACTATGTAATATGAAAGCCGTCGCGTACTCATACGAGGTGGAAATGGCCCTTTCCTGTACCCCCATTATTATCAGCAGCTCCTACCTAGAAGTCACGGTGGCACTCCTATACTACTACTGCCACAACCCCTGCCTCATCCAATTCAATACGCGGCCAGTAGTACTTCCTCCATCCTCCTTCCAAATGGTCAAGGGAAGGCGGGAGTGAGTGAGATTGGAAAAAAGGTCTGTGGACAAGTACGTCGTAGTCAGTCTTGGCACGTCCACCCAGCCAAATTTCCAAATTGTCTGTTTACGCACGTCACCACATTTCCTATTAAATCCAACGTGAAAAACCGCCCTGGAGCTCCTACACTTGCGCCCCACCCCCACCTCCCCCATACACATACATACATGCACAAACACTTTTATCATACCCTCATGGACGTAGTATTCATAGAAAGCTCCCGCCGAACGGCGCAGACAAAGTCAGAGGGGAAAGGTCTACTCTCAGACCTCTCATGCATAATATTACAATTATAAACATATAAGGCTAATGGGAGGGAGAGTTGGGGATAGAGAAAGCCAATAATGTGTACAAGTATAGATGGGACTTCGTAGTGGAGTCAGTCCTGTCGCCAGTCAGAACCGGCTGTCACCACCGAGGCCATTGCCACCATATTGGCTCAATTGACTCCGGAACTGGGATTTCCAATGCTGAGGCCTTCGGAGTCATAATGTTATGAGATTGACCCATGATGGGGCGGATGGAAGGCTGGTACATATTCACGGACACCCTCCCACCATGCATATACATACCTACCTAATATACAGGGCAGAGCAGAGCACCTCATGGTGCCCTGTCGTCCTCCCTCCTCCTCTCCCATCCATATCCCGTCAGTTGGTATTAACAGCTCAATAATAATGACACCATCATTTTCTCCTCCACCATTATTCCAACACTCTCTCTCTCTCTCACACACACACACACACGTATATTCGTGAACATACACAGGGATCATTTGTTCCCTCACACAGATATATATCTCGTCGCCGTCGTCGTCCTCATCATCGTCGCCACCGTCATCTCTGTCATGAGAATCCGTGAAATCCAATGCATTCCTCGAGCAAGTACAACAGCTGCATGTACACCACTGGGTTCAGAAGGCTCCACAGGACCGCCTTCAAATTTCCCACCGACCGACTCATTCCAAATTGTAATAACAGTCCAGACTCTTCCCACTGTCCAGCCTGCCACTCACTCACATAGGAGTTTCAAGACCCATAAGAGTTTGCGTGTGTCTGGTTCATATGGCCGGACAGTGGAATCTACTTTTCCCGCCATCATGTACTACTATAGCCGCTCTCACTACATCAACGCTTGCACATAAAAAACACACTCCTCCAACTCACTCTCGCCTGCTATACGAGCTAAAAACTATATGTCCCGCTGTGGCCAAAAGTTTCATCAAAAAGTGAGCCGATTCAGGTTCAATTTCCTTAGCACAGCAGGATCACTTCGTATATCGTTTCTTTCATTATGTTCCATGAGGATGCCAACACAATTACGAACGCAATAACACAATGCGGTGCGGTAGGCATAGGGAGGCAGGCCCGGTGCGAGGTTCAATCATCACACGACGACGATGAGATACACACACGCCTCCCTACGCCATCCTCCCGCAGTCATACTAGCAGTGTAGTGACGTGCGCCAAAAACTCAACAGTTACAAAAACCAGCGTTTTTTCCCCTATTCAATTTCAATTGCTTAATTTATCCAACTAACTTCGGCGCACACACTTACACACAACATGCGTGCACTCCGCTCATCTCCTAATACTTTGGCATTGCACATGGAAAATTACTCATTCCCTAATGAGTCGTCGTCGTCGTCATCGTCATCCGAGTGGGAAGGGGATCCGAAATGTGTATGGGCTATCTATTATAGACGTTAAGAGTACAGCTACCAATACAAGCCACTTATTCCTCCTATGACTCCATCAGATTTCATTCACCTAATCCCAAGAGCGAGGCAGTGGCAGTGGTAGTGGGACTGGCAGCAGCAGTCAGCTGAACCGATTGGAATGAGAAAACTTGTGGGAGATTGCATACAAACACGGGGCGGGCGGGTACGGTCTCTCCCTCTGTACATATACACGACTCTGATAGGGGAGAAGAGCGTCGGGCCAGAGTAGGATAAATTTCATGTCATTAAGCACAAAAATCCTCAAATAGATTTTCCCTTTACCTCTCTGGCTCACTCTCTCCCTCATTCTCTAACACTCCCCCTTGAAGCCTCAACATTCCATTACACTCTCCCTCCTCAATCCTCATTTTCAGCTCAGCTGGCTCCTCTCCCAATTGTGAACAACAAGGCGGGGTCCATAGGCGGGTGAAACTCTATACATTCCCCGCACATTCTTTCACTTAAATTACTCTTACCAATCTATGGATTTCTTTCCTAATATTCCACATTTATTTCCACCAGCCTCCTCAATAACTCACACACACACACTTTACTGCTACCACTACTGACTGAGCTAACTCAAGCAAAAGTCCTTCTGCCCTAACTCCAATAATGTAATGAAACCATTGAACTTGTGGGAGTGTGGGTGGATTCAAACTTCTTCTTCTACTACTACTACTACTACTACTGTTCTTCCACGCCCTCCCACCTCAAACTCAATCTCTAAAGAAGTCATTATGAATGTAAAATAAGGGGAAGGAAGGAAGGGTCCGTTGTGGTCGTCTCGATGATGATGGTGGAAAAAAACTCTTTTATGGAACAACTTTGATCACAAACCCCCCAAAACTTTATGCACAAATAAGGGCTATTGTGGACAAAAGTCTGCACTATTGACGTGCTGGGACAGACTCTCTATTCAAAACCACGGGTTTCAACTCCGACAGGAGAAAAAGTATGACGGTGGACTATGGTATCGTACGAGGGAATTTATAATGATTTTCGCTTAGCAAATGTATGTATGCATACACATAGGGATAGTAATAATAATCATGATAGGATGTGAGGCCGTCCCCCATTTTCAACTTAAAGAGCATGGGGAAATGCATTGACTAGTAGTAGTAGTAGTAGCAGTTGAGGGATGATAGTAGCACTGTATACGGTCGTGGCTTACGATTACTTTCTTCATTTCCTTGAAAACTTGGGAGAGAGACTAGGGAGACGACGACGACGACGACGAGGCATGCCGGGAGGAGTAAGTAGAGGCTTGGTTACGCCACTACTATGCATACAATCCGCTCATGTGCGTCCCCTATATACACGGAGGAGGGGCGGACGGAGGAAGGGACTTTCTCCAGGCTTCCCCTTATGTGTAACTTTCTCAAGAGTGACAGGGCTCATTTTTCAGACGGCCAGGGCCGGCGGGGTTGCTCGGGTTTTCCCAAGTAATGAAGTTGAAGAGAGACGCCAGAGAAACTCCCGAGGAGAGGAGATCCCAGATAGGAGCAATGAATCACATTGTCACAGGAGCAAATGCATACGACATCCCAAAGGTCCCCGGTGACCACCTTTGCAAAAACTTTATGCTCTTCCCCTCCCGCCCTAGCACACACACATGCACACATGATCACACAGACATGTACGCAGAAGAGCCTCTTCCCACTGACTTTTAAGTCGTATGAAAAAAAGCGGATGGAACGCAGTACCACTACCACCATCCTGCTCTTGATGATCGTCAAAGTAAACTTGCCTCTTTGCGCCTTCCCCACCATCCTCATCCCACGGACATTTTTTATTCCCCAAAAAAGGAAAAGCCAAAAGATAACCAAAATAAAGTGCTGAATACAATAAGCGTGTGGGATAGCAGTCATTGCATTATGTTTTCCCCAGAAAAAGAAGAGGCGAGAGTCCTACCCAAAATTCCTCATTTGCTTTCCCATCAACAACGGGCAGAGCTACCCCGGCGAAAACTGACACTATCAAGTCTTTGAGCGCCGAAACTTGACTATGTCCCTGCATGACTGTGTGAATCCTTGCTCCTCCCATTCTCCTGAGTAGACGCTTTGGACTACAGTATATGGGAAGGTTCCATAGTCCATCGGCAGAGGCGTAGGACATGAGGATATGAGGATGCGCTTCTTTCACTTCGCTCGCTTCCTCTACTTTATCTCCCTCTTTCCTGGCTCCTTTCTCAACTCAAACAACAACAACACACACTGCCACTCAACTCAGTGAGGAGGAGCTGAGGGACATTTTAGACCGTCACCAACCAAGACTGACTAGGATGAGCCAGTCATGGGAACGAGCATACTTGCTAGAACCCAATTCTCCTCCTCCGTAGGTAAGAAAAACGGGGAAATATACATAAACTTCCCCGTCATGTCACGTCATGTTCTCCTCTAATTCCCCTAAGTCAGCCTTGAGACCCGCATAGGCTCAACCCCTTTTAGATCCACACACACACAT